>JAPJBO010001433.1:0-44985 GCA_030068145.1 Diplonema papillatum | reverse complement strand
CCAAAGAACGTCGTCAGTGACCCCTGGAAACTGACACCGCAGCTGCTTTTTGCTCACCTTCGTGTGCCACTTCTTTGAGCTCTGCGACGTTCTCGAAGCCTGCGAGGCGGCGGAGTCGTAGCCCTCGGATGCTTTGTCGGCGTCGGGCAGTGGTGCTTGCTGCGTGGCCTGCTGCTGACGTTTCGGTCCTTTGTCGTGTTCCTGGACTCGAGCCATGAAATCAGCTTTCTTGAGGTACCCGATCCCTGTTCTCTTCCACGTCAAACCCCGCAGTTTTCCTTGCTCTTCCAACAACACTGCCGACCAAGCCATGTAGTTATGGAGGATCTGCTGGTTTGCTGGGACTTGGCGTTCAGAGGCAGGTGGCTGAGCTTGAAGTGGTCCAGGAGGGGGTTGTGTCGGTGGCTGTACTTCAGGTGTCGGCTGAGAAGGTGGATCACCTTGTTGGGTTGGTGGTGTCTCTGTGGCCTCATCGCCTGTCGAGTCCTCGCGCTTACGTTTGAGTGGCGTAAAAAACCCTGCAAGTGTTCCCTGCCGCGACATTGTTTGTGTTTCCGACGATGAACGTCAGTCCGTCGTTTTTATGTTGTTATTGTTTGTCTTCACACCCGCACCATTTCTTTTCCTTTATGTTGGTAGTTTCGGCTGATGCCCACCCTTTTGACAAGGTGTGGTGGGATGGCGATTTTGCGTAGTCGTCGGGTACCGATTTGCAGGTCTTTGTTGGTTGCCACGATGCCCGTTCTGCCGCCTTGTCATCCCGGTTCTGGTACCTATTACGAAGCCGTTGAGAACCTCCTCCAGTGTCATCTCGTTTTCGTCGGCGCCGCACAGGGGCTCGTTCTGTACTCTCTCAGGTGGGTCTCGTCGTTGGTTGTCAACACGTGCTGCATTTCCTGCCTGTCTCGTCTTTTTTTCTTTCTTCCTTTCTCTTCTTTTTCTGCCCCTTTTTTCGCACTTCTGGAGCGATTGCGTTGCGATGTGGGGTCGCAGCTTTTCTGGCGATGCTGCAATGAACAGAAAAAAAAAAACCCACTCCAGCCCACTCAGATTTTCGCCAAGAATCTGGAGTGGGGAAAATCCCCACTCCAGCCCACCCCAGAAAAAACCCTGGCTTGCTTTTTCTTTCTCAGACTGTTGTTGAGACAGCAACTCCGCGGCCGGACCCCTCAAAGAAAATATACGAAAGACAATCAGTCTGAGAAGAAGGGGGTGAAAAAAGGACTTCGCTCCGGGGGGAAGAGCGTAGCGGTCAAAGACAGGCCTGCACAGCTTGGGTAGGAGCGCGAGAGTGCCACAAACCCATTCGCTCAGCCGTTGTAGCAACCGTCTCTACGGACTCGTGTTCTAGCGCAAGCGCCAAGCCCCGTGGTTAATGGTCGTTTTATTTCGTTTTCTTTCGAAGGTTTTCGCTCCTCTGGTTGGGTGATGTTGCTCGAAGGTGTGGGGTGCAGGGAGGAGGTGGGGCAGATAGGAGAGCGGGCCGCGAAAGAACCACTGCTTTTCTTGACAAACTTGATGCATAGCCTTCGTGCGCCGCAGGGCAGTATTCGGGGGGCGTTTTCAGAACGATTCTTGTCCTCCTAGCTTGGTCCGTGCCTTTCCCTTCCCCTGCTTCATTAGCATGCGGGTGTTGGGCACATGAAAAGAGCTCCGCGATAGGGAATTGGGGGAGTGCAAGCGCAACAGAAAGCGAGCCAGGGCCACAACTGAGCTGCAGCTGTCGGTGTAAGTACTAGCAACAGCTCCGCGTGGTAAACCCGCAGGTTGTGGAGGGCTGGTGCCTGGGTCAGGCCTGGCCGCAGTGAGATGTCTGTTCCAGAACTTCTGTTTCCACTCTTCACACGAATTGTGGTGAAGTTTCTTTAATTCTGCAATTCTTATCAGAAGAAACCTTTCGGCTGAGAAGCGGCATCAAGCCTGAACTAGCCGAAAACAAGTACGTTTTCTTTCCGTCCAACGACACCCCCCCCCCACCTCCTAGTTCTTGGGTTGGCTTGACGATTGCGCAGCAGCATTCCCGCAGTGAGACTGTGAGAAGGTGGCGCAACTCACCCGTCGAAAGCTGAGGATTAAAAAATACTCGCTTCGAGAAGCCAGCCAGGGGTGGAGCCGCACTACTGTAGTCGTTTCAGTTGTTCACCACCTACGCAATGTAAGTGATAGGTTTACCCTGGATGGTTTGATTTCTAGCGTTATTCGTGGATTAGAAGGTCAGTATTTTAAAGTCTCCGGTTGACCGTAGAGGCTTGGGTATGGAGGGTTGAGATTTCTCTTGGTTATTTCTTGCAGTCATTGCACCAAGAAGTATCCCGCAGAGTTTACGTCAGCGAACACAAGGCGCAGACAGACCAGTAAGCAGAATTCCCGGCACGTGCCATTCCCCTTTCCTTAGCTTAGAATTAGACAGATTACTGTCCCGCGCGCACGTCATGAGCTAGCATCAAGTCCTTTCCGATCGCGATGGGTCGGTGTAAAAAAAAGGAGGGGGGAGAGATGTCAGTCAATACTTGATTTTGCGACAAAGATCTGCTGAAACCGCAGAACGCAGCTCCCTCTTTCTACTGCGAGGAGCCACATTGGCAGTTTTTCAGACTTTGCATTTTTTTTCGGGTGGTGCATTGCGTGATTAGCGGGGGTATTTGGCAGCAGAACATGTGTACAGCTGCGCTTTTCTGACCACTTCCGACCCTAAGAATGGTGGAAAATACTCGAGGGACTGCCGTGCGCTCATTGCGACAGGCTAGGGGAAGAAAGCAGTACAATTACACAGTGGGTCTTCTTTAGTGAACGCTAACGCCACTAAACCCAGATTTACCTGTTTCGTGTGGGCTACAGCACATTTACCTCCTTTGAGATTCTTGTTGCGATAGGTGGGAGTCATCGGCATGCTGATAAGTACCACACCTTTGCGATTTCGCCGCTGGCAGTCTCCTCAAGTATTTCCAACAAAGCAGGTGCGACCAGTGGCGGAAACTATGCGTTCTCTCACTCAGGCAGGACCTGTCAGGAACACGGACGCTCCGCTTGCGCCGCCTGTTGTCGACTTCCGGTGTCGTCTCCAACACTGTGCAATGCTCGCACTCATAGCGCGCCCCCCTTCCTACAAGTACAATTCCCGGAGCTCACGAGGGGGCGGCGGTTCACCTGCCTGCACTTTCATGGGGCTGGCATTTCTGGCAGTGACTCTCCACTACAGTTCCCCGTCTACCACGATGCATGCCACGATCAGCACACCGAAAATGAGCCCAAGGCAAACACACACGTCCCAGACGATGTTCGTGTCGCGATATCGAATGTTGACTGGTGGTACAAGATGGCCTGGACGCAAGCACCGGAGAAAGTTGCGAGGCGCACGTCGCAAACGAAAGAGTTCTTAGTTGATGTCAGTCGTAAGCGGCGCGTTTGATAGGGGGGCTGGGTTCGGCAAGTTTTTCGTTAGATCGGGAAGGGGGTCTAGCTGCTGCAGAGTTTTAAAGTTCTTCGGCCTGTCTGAACAAGGTGAGAGGGGGCGTTGGCATATGCAAAAAAGAAAATGGCGGTGCTACATCTCCACCATCTCTTACCG
This sequence comes from Diplonema papillatum, assembly GCA_030068145.1. Taxonomy (NCBI): domain Eukaryota; phylum Euglenozoa; class Diplonemea; order Diplonemida; family Diplonemidae; genus Diplonema; species Diplonema papillatum. The sequence continues at coordinate 41,417 of JAPJBO010001433.1, read as the reverse complement.
CGGGTGCTGGCATCAGACTTGTCCACAAAGTGTGTTCATTCACGGTGAGGTCCAGCCTCAGAAGCTGGGGTTAAAGAGGGTGTGCCCGAGTCACACCCGAAAAGCGGGTGTGCCACATCCAAAACGCGTGTAAATTCATACCCGAAAAGCGGGTGTGACGCCCGCTTCTTAACGACCTTCGACTCCAGCTTCTGAGGCTGGACATCACCGTGTTGACAGGTTAGATATCGCCAGGGCATTGCTTCTAACGTGCCGCACGTTTCGAAGCTATTTGTTTTCACTTCCCCTTGTTTGGGACGCCTTCGCTAGCGTGGTGGCGGGAGGATCCGAGAACAATCGGGGTTGCCTCGGACTCCTGGTTCGTCGACTCACACAAGAAGATGTTAAACGGGCTGAGAACAAGAACTTCGGAGCCCCTTTTTTTAGAGCGAAAGTTCGTGTGGTTGAAAAAGGAAAAAGCTCAATTCTGCCTGAACTGAGTTCGGGGGAAAAACGAGGGAGTGTTGTACAGGAATATTGACGGCCAGCAGCTACCTTTGCAGCTAGAACACAAGTACAAAATTAAAGGGAAGCTGCTTGGTGTGCCCACTCCAAAGAGGTCCAGTGCAGTTGTTGGTTTGATTGGTGCGCAGAGTGCAAGGAATGCTTGTACCGCTATGCTCCCTCCCAACCGCAAAGCCAGCCGTTCCTCCACGCAAGTAAAGTGGTACACCTCCAGAAGAAATAATCGGAGGAGCCGCCCCGTGCTTCTTTCGACGCAGGCTCGAGGGGTAGCAAGACGGTTACAACTGGGTATTTTCTGCATGGACGCCTGGTGCTAAGCACCGGTCTACTTGCGCTTGCCATGAGACGTTGGCAACTCTCCTCGAGCATTTCCTGCACAAGTCGGTGCTCATACAAAAAAGCATGCTGTTGAACGTTTACACGAACGACGACTTCCAGAAAAAAAGGCAAGCCTGGAATAAGACCTTTTTCCCAGCACTGCCAAAGTCTTCACGGTCAGTACCACATGCTTCGTCCCATAAGACTAAGTTTCAAGAACGGCATGCTAAAGAGTTAGTAGAATGCGGAGTTGCCCAGCCTGCACAAGGCCCAGGTAAATCGCATAATGTAACCCCGGCACTTAACCCAGATGTACCTGGAGCCCACAGGGCTAGGGAAGGTTTCTCTCAGACAGAAAGCAGTACAAGTGTAGAGAGAGAGAGACGAGTTAGAGTGCAGGGACCTTGATTGAGACAGCCCGGCTACCTTTTTGACAAGCCTCGCGAACCATCCTGCTATCATTCTTTTAGCGGGTTTCTTCGCTGCGAAGCTTGGTTTGCCGTTGTGAAAGAACGGTTGCATATATGGAAGGAAGCTGGTTACTGACGTTCCACTTTTTGGTCAAGAAAGTCGAGGAAGACAGATACGACTGATGGGGGTGCTAGATGCTGCAAAAAGAGACGGTGGCAAAGTCAGGCGGGAAAATGGTGGTATCCAAATGGCAAATATAGGACTTCTGCAGGAGTTTATTCGCTCTAAGCCCCTCGGATGTATCAGCCCAAAAAGGGCTGTGTCATTGCGAGCCCCACTGCACATCCCTCTCTCGTTTCTTTGGTTTCTGGGTCCCGCGGTCTTCGAAGCGGCGCGGGTAGATGTTGGCACATCGGAGGTGGACTCGGCTACTTCGTGTGGAAATCACTCGCACAAAGCGACCCACACGGTTGCTGCCTTTTTTGAGTCGCCCTCTCCTGTTTTGGGCGGGTGAGATCAGCGAGCATTACAGAATGTTGGATGGACCCGCCTACAGCCCTGCTGCACACGTGACGCCGTCAAGGCGTCCGTGCGCCAGGTCAAAGCGACCCGTTGGGTAGGTAGATTTTCTTCGGCTTTCTCTCATACCAAACGGTCGGGGCATGGAAATTCAGGACTTCTGTAGGACTTGACTGTGCTGTTGCATAACACCATTGTTTGCTTGCCGTTGGATTTGTTCATTGGCTGGGCGGGTCACCTGAGGGAAGTTGCCGGGTTCTGGTTGTTGTTTTCTTTTTGCGTGGTAACGACACCATTTTTCGCAACGACGAAACCTTCTCCCGGCGTTACCCCGATCGTTCTTCCGTATTGATGCGCAACACGTGGGAAACCCGTAGTGTTGGAATGACAGGAGTGATTTTGTATGTGTTCGGTGCCACAGGGGTGATTGAAAACAGCACCGCGGTCTGGCAGGAGAGGGACCCCAGGGAATGGGTAGGCGAGTTGGTAGTGTGTTGTGTTGTTAGGTACAGCCGTGCTTACAATCACTGAGAGCAAGTCTGTCCGCAAAAGAATTGCCAGCAGGGCGGCCTCTACTCGCCTCGGCAGCATCGAGAACACTTGTGTCTGTATTTGAGCCAGTCCACAAGAGCCCAGCCTTTGTTGTGTGTGCCGGTTGATCGTTTTCCCGTTGTACTTTGCCCTGAATCATGTTTCAAGTTGAGAATTCTGATCAACCACCAAAACACGCTGCCTACGTCTTTTCAGCCTGCACGATACATTAAAGGGCAACCCGCACAATACTAAAAAAAAACACGAAACTGAGCTACCCTCTTCGCTTGGGCTGAAGTACGACCGCGGCAAAACTCTGTTCGTAAATGCAGGGTTGCCCACGCGGGGACAGGGTTAACTATCCTGGAAAGCTGCACTTTCTTCGTGTAGTAGGGTGTCTTGTGGATGTGCATGGAAAAAACAGGGGAGATCCAAAGAAACGGGGACGCACAACGCCGGCATCGGTTCTCAGCCTGACCTCCCAAGACGCTTTGCAAGACGATTCAAAACACCTAGAAATGCTCTGACTCTACTGGTTCGAAAGGGAAGGGGATTGAGAAATTGCTGTTGTATTCTTCGCTCTTTTTTTCTCTCGCGACAGGCGGTGGGTCGGTAGCCGTTAGTTTCCGACTCCGGCAGCCGTGAGCAGCGCAACTCAAGTCGTCTAGTCGAGTATTCCCTGCAGGATTTCGCGTACTTTACAGGAGGCGGGGGGATCGGTGCCGTCGGATCTGGCTTCGGGGAGCTAAGAAGGGCAAGTATCGGGATCTCCGCCGTCGTGCATGGAGATGAGCCGCAGGGGACAGAATCTCGCGGCGCCCAAGATGAACGTTTCTGGGATCTGATGAGATCACTTGGACACCTCAAGTCAGCTCTAGGTTCATCCCGCGCCGCCCAGTCCTGCTTACCAGAAGTGGCCCAGTCTGAGCCGGTCCGTCCCTATCTCTTGAAACTGCATCGAAGTTCCTGCCGCTGTTTACTACAGTGAATCACGGTCCATCACGGTCTATCAGGTCCATCTCTAGTCCCTAGAGCTGCATCGAATTGCCCGGTGTTGTATTATTCGGTCTATCACGGTCTATCAAGAGGGGATGGACCGGCTCACAGTCTGAAATAGAACCAGGATTTTACGCCGGGGTTCAATGAAGCAAACCCAACGAGCTTGGCGATTGTGCTGGGCGCCAAGTTCAGACCTTCTACTAAAAATTAATATGGCGCTTCCGTTTGTTTGTGCGCACTAGCGGCTTTTCACCTGATTTAGTGAGTTGCTTTTAGTACGCTGCCAACTACTAATTTTTAGTACCAACAATGCATTGTTAACACAAAAGTCAGCCGGCCGATTATCGGCCGGTCGGTTTGTCAGTTTGTTTTTTTCCGGCCGAAATCGGCCGCCTTTTTCCTCAGCGCGAACACTGCGGGACGGGCGAAACACCCGTCGCGGCGGTCACAGGGTCCATAAGGCGTCACAACCACCCCCGCCCCCCAGACGGACGAACTGTGCCCAGATCGCTGGCCACCTCCGACGCTTTGATCAAAAGTCGCGCCGAGCAACATCAGGTCGTGGTCGGCACTCCACGGGCAGCATCGTACTTTAGAGTGCAACTTTGTCAGAAGCTCTTTGCGCAAAACCCTCCCCGTTTCATTTGGGGGGGGGGCATCGTCAAAATCCATTGCACATGAACTTGCAGCCGTGCTAAAAAGACTGTTTTCGTGGTGATTTTGCAGCGGGAAATAACCCCCCCCCCCCGATTGGTGTGGTGGAGAGACTTGCCATTTTGAATGACACTACACGATTGCAGACGTCTTTTCTTCGAATCCGTTGAATCCGTAGCTGAGATTGCTTGCCGATTTCTGTTTCGTTGTTTCTTTTTTTGTGTGTTTTCCTTTGTTTGTTTTGTATTTTCTTCTGTTTAGAGGTGTCTGTGGTTCAATTTTTTTTCCCCCCAAGGTGGTCAAGCTAGAATGATTCTGACTGACACGGTAGTGATTCGGTATGTTCCCCCTCGCCCCCCCCTCTTTTCTTTTTGGCGCCGCCTGTTTCATGCCGAGTGGCACACATGTAGTAGCTGAAAACAAGTTCTCCGACGTTGCTCCTCTCTCTCTCTTTATTGCGTTTTGTGCTCAGTTTATTCAATGCTTCACACAAGCAGTGGGTGCAAGAGCGCAGTCAACAATACTTGAAGGTACGGCTCTGTGGATATGACGTTGAGGAGGCTGGCTTGCCGGCCTCCAAGCCTATCATGCATCATCCGATACACTGGATGGGTTATGGCTTTTTTGAATGGCTGAAGTTCCGCTGAACGCCTCTACGCCAGAACTACCCCAGTCTAGAAAAATTAGTATGGCGCTTTCTTTTGTTTGTGCGCACTAGCGGAACTCACCTGCTTTGTTAAGTTTCGTGTAGTACGCTGCCAACTATAATTGTTAAGTACCAACAATGCATTGTTAACACAAGAAAACTGCGAGCGGACGTCTGGAACCAGGGTGGAGAAACTCGGGTACCAGTCCTGGAAGTTCGGCTGTGGGCCACTGCCAGTCCAAAACCGTACCCAGACTAAGCAATGCAAAGTTTCAGGCTCCAAAAACGGAAACGGGGGCTCTTTTGCACAACCGCAGTCCTACAAGCCTTGGAGGCCGTGTTTCTTCGCTTTTTTTTTTTTTTTTTTAATAATGGGCGTCAGTCGGAAGCTGGTTGGTCTTATTTTTCTCTCGCCCTGGCCATTGACAAGCAACATGCAGGATGCGTCGACCGGGACGCGGACGGTTAATCCATTGTTATCCAGTCGAAGCGCTGGGCGCAGAAACGACCGTGTCTTTCTCAGCAAGGGGACGGCGTGGCCATTGCTGGCTGGGCTTGACTTCACGCACAACAGCTGACGTCCCCTCGTTGATCACCTAATGGAGTCTTCTGGTTCGCCAGTCTTGCAGTTTACTGAGGGAATAGGAGCAAGACGCATGGCTAGATGAGCACGACCACCTCGAATCGACACCAGAAAAATTCGGGTGGAGCTGGCTTCTACAACTAGTAATATTCCGGTAAAAGGTAGCACTCCTCAACTAGCCCGAACCAACAGGATCAAAGAATAGTCAGTCCCCGAATATTCTTCGCCTTACTTTCCGAGTGAAAATCGCGTGTCGAAACCCCGGGCTTCTAGAGTCGCTGGATGGGTTTCGGCAAAGGAGGGTTTTCTTCCGTTTCCCCGAAGAACGGGCGTGTATGTGCGGTGTGTGGTGTGTGGTGTGAGTAGCCTCAGCCACGGCAGGCGGACTTTTTCTTTCGGGCACTCCTTGCCATTTTTCCTCTTTTTTTTGTGTTTCCGACGATCCGAATGGACGTACAGCTTTACCTTTTCTTTTTTTTTTTTTTTCCTCTGCCCCGATGTCGGCAGCTTCAGTCGGATGTATGTCACTTGTGTTCACGAACTCACGGATGGAGGTGAAAGGAAAAGACTTCGGGCGTGCGGTGCGGTATCGCTGGCAATTGAGCAGCACTTCGCGCCTCTCGGCAATCACCCTCGGTCCCAGTTAGTCAGCAGGTGTGTAGACGAGACGGCGCCCATGGCATGCCATGGGGAGTATTGAACGCACGCTGCAGCAAGGGTAGGGGGTATACCGTGTTGAGTCACGGAATGCACAGTAGCACAAAGCATGTTATGGCGCAAAAAACGGAGAAAAGCGCGGGGAGGCACGTGGGAGCGTGGCTGAGGTAATTCGTTGTCGGTGGTCGAAAAAGGAGTGGTGGAGAGGATGGGGTCGTTGTAATTGGTTCGAGTTTTGAGGAATGAGGGGAGGGCAAGAAATGGTTGCGGTGGTCTCCGTCGGTCAGGTAGTTAGTTTGTACTAGCTCCGTTCTTTTACACTCGTTCTCTTCTCTGCTTACTGAACGTACTCTTTCACTCTTTTACTCACTTTGGCGGAGAGAGGAGGGAGTGCGTTCTCGTTGTCTCTCTCGACAGAACAACGAGCTGGCCTGGTCTAGGTCTACTGCCTGATTGCAAATGCTTTGGCTTTCCCGCCTCTCTATTCACGGTACAATTAGCGCTGCTGTCGTGCTCGAGAAGCAGGACCTGTGCACTGCTGCCGTCAGCTCGCAGGATTACTTCTTCACACTCTTGCCCCTTGGTATTCGTGCTGCCCACATGGCATTTATATGCTGTGCTCTGCGGTGCTTAATTGCCACTGTTATCAGTTGGCGGCCGCAGCTCTTTAAGGAACAGAAACGAAGGTTGAAGAAAGCCTTGCATTCTTCGCCTTTCTCGCGACAGGACGAGAAGGAGGGGGTGGGGGGGGGGGTCGGTCCTGCTTGAAGGTAAGTTAAGGGTTTCCGACTCCCGCAACTGTGAGCAGCACGAACTCAAGGGGTCTGGTCAACGATTCCCTTCAGCATTTGCACACTTTGAAAGAAAGACAACAAGCCCGTGCGTTCCAGCGAGTCGCAGTCTCAGCCGCACGAGTCCGGTTACCCGGGTTTTCGAGCCACACTGCGTACGTACTTTCGGATGGGAGAAATGTTGGAAAGCCATCAAGGCCGCTGCTGGAATGCTCCAGGTGGCGCAGACGCAACCGGTTATCCGGCGCATCATGCCACAAGTGCCACCAGCATGTGGCATTTTTTTTCCGGCGCACGTAGTCGCGTCTTTCTTTTGGATAAGTACTTAGTTCCACTGCCACGCTTCAACGGTGACAGCGCAGAATGCAAGAAGAGGCAGGCTATGGCCCCACCTGCCTGACCAGGCACGACCGCACTACGCCGTCCCCTAGAACCGCATCAAATTGTCTGCCGTTGTGGGTATCACGGTGCATAACGTTGAGTTCTCGTCAAAAAATACGGAGCAGAAACTCCCGAAAAGCGGGTATGCTACAACCAGAAATGTACACCCGGAAAGCGGGTGTGACACCCGCTTTTTCAACTCCCTGCAACCCCCCCAACTGCCTTTCGCGGTGTATGTTCGAAGTATTCGTGTGTACTTACCGTCCGTTTTCACTCTGTTGCTTTTCGTTTTTTTCCGTTGCCGACGACTTTTTTTTTTACCCTGAGCGTCTTTCATGCCTTGGTGACAGTCAGTTGGGTTTGGCAAACACAATGTGTGAGCTTCCTCGCGCATTGCGTGAGGCTAGAAAAGAATTACTCGGAGGCGCAGAGACCAATACAACTACGAACCCGGATATTCAAGTGTTGCTGCTTGTGGCTGTGTTTTGCGTGGGGTTTGCGGCCCACAATACCTTCCTTGAAATTGGGGGATTGATGTTGCGTTGTCCGTCGACAGTGAAGCGATGTCTCGTCTCACCTTCCAGCCGGGGCTCGCAAAGCACAAGCCCTGTATCTAGCCTCGGGAGGCGACATCGACGCGAAACACGGCCGGCCCCTGTTCAGGGACCAGTGCACTCCTGTGCTGAGGCACTATCCTGGGGTTAGCCCGGTGTACTTGGCGACGCATTGGCACAGGCAAGCTGAACACCGGGCCAGGTTGGTCTGAGCGCTCTTGTTGCGTAAGCGGTTGCAAAAGCGTCGTGCGCATCGCACGTGCTGATGAGTACCGCGCGCGCAACTGGTAACCACCTCGAGTATTTCCTACAAAGCGAGTAGGGCGTATTCAAAATATAGAGAGAAGTCGGGTTCAAAGGAGAGCCTTGTTCGCCTATTGTCAGACTAGCCCACCAGAGGTGGTAGATTGGAACTGCTAACTCTCCCACTTGCTTGCGTGTTCTGAAGGGTGTCTTCTTATTCTTTCCTTGGTTTCCTTCTCTTTCTTTCCGTTTTTTTTTTTTTTTTTTTTTTTTTTCTTTTTCTTCTTTCTCTCCCGTCTCCTTTATATTCTTGTTGGTTGGATGTTCGGTCACAAACTTTCTGTTTTAGTTTCGTTTGTTGTTCGGCTCTTTCCCCGCACGTCAACACGAGCCGGGGCCAGACAGGGCCACCCTCCACCACTCAGTATGCACGTCGAAGGTGGGCGAAGCAGCTCACCAGGGCGTTTGCATATATCCCTGGTAGGGCGCTTGCTTCAGGCGCTTTGGCCCAGTCCGGGGTGTGCGTTGGTTGGAATTGCTGAATCAGAGCTTTCTGCGTCAGACGGTAGTCTTCGGCTGGGTGGGCAGCCTCACGGGACGGTCACGGGGAAACAAGTATCAGGAACCGGATGTCGCTGGGACCCTGGCCGTTCTTCACAGTGTCGGCGCTGTGTGTGGGCGTGTGCTAGTGAGTCAGGGTCGTGGTCCAACGCAAGTTTGGCCGTTAAGTGTTTCACACGCAAGGGATCTGGTCCACCTGCATCTCTAGCAACTGAGCATTGCATTAGCCTTCCGCTGTATAGGGGCGCACTGGCATCAGTATCCCCTGAAGCGGCGTACAATTGCCGGGTGCTGTCATTGACGGCACACCGCGGTCCATAAGAAGAGTTAGGATAGAGCATCTATTTGGTATCGGAAAGTACGTGCGATTTCGGGCAAACCTTGTGCGCTAGCTTCGTTTAACCGTGAATCTAATAAACAGGGCCTACCCCCAAATTGTCGCTTTCATTTCATCAACCCTGTGACAGTTAACGCGACCTTTTCCGGGGAAGGACCGGCTGAATTGCAAACGAAAGGGCCATGACGACAACAGCTTGCATTCGTCGAGCCAGAGACGACCTAACGTTCCGTCCTCTTGCTCAGTTTTTTTTTTTTTTAGACTCTGCTTCACCGTCGAAGCCGTGAATCAATCACGAGGCATGCATTAGAAAAGATCTCTGCTCTGTATTTGGCATGCTTTCAACAGGAAAAAGGCAAACCGAATCCGTTTGTCGCGGCCTGCGTCATGGTGTTCTGGAGGGAGTGAGATTGGAAGAGAGAGGCGTGCGGGTACTGCATGGGACCCGGCGGTTGCAAGTGGAGAGCTTGGTTGATAGCTGACGGGAGAGACTGGGGAGTCGACATGGACGATGGCACATTGCAGTTGAGAGCAGGCGTCAGTTGCGGGTGGAACGGCGTCGGCTGTGGGTACTGCGTGTGGAACTGCTGCTGCTGGAACTGGTGGAAGAGCTGCCACTGCTGCTGCAGCTGGATCTGCGACTTCACGGGGCTCAGCTGCGGCAGGGACTGCGGCGTCGGCACGTGGATGGACGGCTGCTGCGGCTGCATGGGAAGGTGCGGCTGCGCGCCGAACTGCACGTTGGGTTGCAAGCTCTGCGCAACCGCAGGCTGCTGCTGCTGCTGCTGCGGCTGCTGGAACTGGGGGACGAGGACGAACGGCTGCAGCGGCTGGGTCGCCCATACGATCTGTCCTCCGGATACCTGGTGGGCGGGCAGCAGCAGCGCCACGGTGCCCGGCGGCACCTGCACCGTCGGTTGCTGCAGCAGCGTGGTGGGCGCGGCTTGCGGGGACGGGACCGTCGGCGCTGCGTTGGGTTGCGCCGCAGGCACCGCCGCCGGCACGGCGACGGTCGGCGCGTTGCTCGGCTGGATCGGCTGGACGGCCGCCGCCGCCGCCGGCACGGACGGTTGGGCGGGCGGCGTAGAAGGAGCCGAAGGTGTTGCGGAGCTGGTGGGAGGAGGCGTCGCCGGTTTGCTGACGGGATCGCTCGCCGCCGTCGGCGTGGCGGCAGCCTTTGCAGGCGCCGCGGCCGTAACGTACTTGTTCCGCGTCGAGACGTCGTCCAAGCTGATGACCAAGGCCTGGTGGACGATGTCGTAGTGCGCCTCGCACCCTTTCCCCATTCGAACCACGTTCACCTTCCGCGTGTCGGTCTCGAGCCGCGAGGTGACGAGGCGGATGGCCCGCGCGGTGAGAAGGAAACTTTTCCTCTCTTCGTCTGTGAAGTCCGGCTTTCCCCTCACGCACAGCTTCCACACGACGGGCAGGTAGTTGTTGCAGAATTCATTCGCGGTGCCCATGCCGCACACGGTGAAGCCCAGCATGTCGAGCGACATGTTCTCGAAGCCCAGCGCGACTTCGAGCTTGCACTTCAACTTCTCGGGCGCCTCGTTGGGCGCGTGCGGCCCAAGCATGCGAACTCCTGGCAAGAAGGCGTCGAGAAGCTTGCCTGCGGGAAAACGGCGAAATTTCAGACAGGCTTGGAAAGGCTTGGACAGAACCCTTCCAGTGACAACGGGGTTTTGCTATTCTGCGGATGCTTTGAGCTCTCTCTCTTAAGTGTCGAAGAACTACACGAAAGCGCACCATTGGGGGAAGCGCTCTTTCGCGAGGAAGGTGGGGTGAGTGAGGCCGCCGTTCCTTGGAACCCGGGACATGGGTGGTGATCAGTGGCACCTGAGCCCTGCACAGAGACTTGAGTCGCAGCTCTTGACAGAAGAGAGGATAGTTGAGTCGCACAAGGACAGATGGAAAAAAGAAGGTGCTTTTATTCTTCGCTATTTTCTCACGAACGGGGGGGGGTCCTGCATTTGGCTTTGTAGTTCTCCCGACTCCCCAAATCGTGGTCAGCACAAACTCAAGAGGTCTAGTCATGCAGGATTCGCATACTTTCAATGAGAAAAAGGTGGTGCTTGTACTCTTCGCTTTTTCTCACGAAAGAAGGGGAGGTCGGTCCTGCTATAGGTTACGTTGTAGTTTCCGACTCCCGCAAACCGTGGTCAGCAAACTCGAGAGGTCGAGTCAACTATGCTGCAGGATTCGCATACTTTGAAGAAAGAAAACGGTCGTACCTGTTGGCGGCGCTCTGCACGTGTCCTCGAGTAGCGAACGCAAGAAATCGACTTCCTTCATCCGCAGCTCAACGCTGTCGAGCATGATCTTGCACACCTGTTTTTGTTTTTGTTTTTTTTTTGTGTTTCCGACAATCCCGAATGGGCTTACAAATTGGTCTTTCGACCTTTTTTTTTTTGGTGCTTCGGGGGACTGCATCCGCTCCCCTGTTTTCGTCTTTCCATACATCCACACACCCGACGCCCACGACCTGTGACCCGGGACCCAACACCCTGCTACACGCCGGAGGATAGCTAACCCTGTGTCTACGTCTTTTTAGCCTGCGCAAAACATTGAAGGACAGCCCGCAAGATTGTTGGTGCTGAAAAAAAGCTGCATACTTCACGGTACGAGACAAACTCTCTCGGCGAGGCGTATTGCTGAACTTCGGACCAGATGTCAGCGAAGATCGCTTTTCTGTAGTTGTTCGGATGCTCTTTTTTATGTTTCCGACGTTTGAGCGTATGGATTGGGGTCTGTCAACGTGGTATGCCTCAGCAGGGCAGCTTCGACCAGCGATTTTCCAGAACAAAAGCTGCGAGAGCTCTTGTTCCGACTGGATGACAGCTCGCAGAGAGTCACGCCGCCTTTTCGGATCTCTGCAGGTTGCGGAATGTTCATGCATTCCCAGAGTTCCTTGAGGTTTGAAGCGTGCTCAGTCTTCGACAGTCGAAGACTGAAGTACGATTCAAACCTCAATATTTTGGCTAGCGATGTGACCGACGCCGAGATCACTTTCTCCTTCGGCAACTCTGCAAGTTAGTTCGCTCACTGCTCAAGCCTAAACCTTTAAAAATGCATTGCAATGATTCGACGAAGAAGAAAAATAAGGCGGCACATACCCGCAGACTTGGTTGCCCATTGTGCAAAGTAGAACCCTGTGGGCTGTCTTTTGAGCCGAAGTCCTTTTGGGGGTTTAGACTTGGGACCGCAGAAAAAGACTGGGAGAGTTTGGAGGTTTTTGTACTTTTTTGAGTGTGAGAAGGGGGGCTGGTTCGCTTAGTTTTTTTGCCAAACTCTTGTCGAGTAGCTTGTTTACTTCTTTTTTTCCTTTTTCGGAGGAGATGAGCCGAAGCTTTAGTTCGTTCCTCTCTTCAAGTATTAGCGTGTTCGATCCGAGAGAGCTGCTGGTCTCCCTCTGGGGTTCTTCTGTTCTTTTGCTTTGTACGAGGGCGGGTCTTCCTCTGGGATCACGCAGTAGAGGGTGGTCTTGTAGGTGTTATTAGGTGTATAGGCTTTCCTGGGCGTTTTTTTTTTTTTTTGGGGGGGGGGGGGGCAGTGCATATATTATTATAATACAGAGACGTGGTTTTGGCCAAAAACGGGTGTTTTGCGCATCTGGACGTTTTTTGGCCTGAAGGTAAGCCCATGGTATAATCATGCATCGTTCAGGGAGCCTGTCCCTCCCAGAGACCAGGGACCGCCTGCTGGTGGAGGTCGACTTGTTTTGATGTATCCTGTCTCTCGCTCTCACTTTCCTTCCTCATTATCCCCTGTCTTTGGGGTTCACTACATCGCCTCTCGAAATAACGCTAGAAACCGGGGTTCCCTTTCTTCTCTCCTGTCTGCTTTACTTCCTTTCAACAAAACTACGCATTTCTTCTGTCTTCGGGTTCACCGCTTCTCAGCCCTTCTCTTGTCTACACCCTCCTGCCTTCAGGGTTCACTTTATCTTCTGTCTTCGAGGTTCACTTCCTCTCTCCTGTCTTCGGGTACTGCCTCTCAGGCCACTTTCTCTTGTCTACACCCTCATGCCTTCGGAGTTCACTTTCTCTTCTGTCTTCGAGGTTCACCATCTCGATCCGATCTTCAGCTCTCCTGTCTTCGTTGTCTCGTGTCTTCTGGTTTCCTGCCATCCAGGCTCTTGGACAGGCACTCGACCTTTTTGGGGACAGGGAACTAGCTATGCCCCGACCACCCACCGCAGAGACAGATGCAAACTATGCCTGCGCCGCAGGCGCGAAAATTTTTGAACAGTCACACAAAAGCAAACGCTTGTTTCCGATAGAGGAGGATGTTCTTGTAAAAAAGTACCTCTGACTGGTCCCAGTTTGCGATCGATGGACTGTGGGCAGGGCCTACTTACGGCTTCAAACCTGATTGGACAATAGTAATTGAACTGACCGGTCGCTGCGTGTTCTTCTCGCCGAGCCCTTTTCTGTCCACAGCATGGCCAGTGACTTGTTGCTTTGGTCCCATAATTTGTGGTCAGCTAATTTATGAATTTGCAATTTATGGACGAATTAATTTATTTTGGGCGATTTTTGGTGAATCCATAAATTAGAAATCCATAAATTAGAAAGCGGGGTGTATTCGGGCACAGCGAGAGGCACAGCTCTTGGGGTCATGGGTCGTTTCGGTTTCAGGTGGTGCGAGCGTGAGACGTGTCTATCCAAGATGGTGGAAGAGGGCAGTACTCATGGCATTCACGGCGGGCAAGGGCACTTCACAAAGGCAGAACACACGGCCTCTGGATACAGCGACGACAACTTTCCTAGCCTGTGGAGCTACCACGAACTTCGCAGCATAGTCTGTAAAGGTCGGAGAGGCTGAATCAGGCTTGATCCGAGCCAGTTCGACGAGCACACGCGGGAGCTCTTCAATGTGCGTACTCTGCCGACCCTCCTCGACCCTCCGCAACCCCCCTCGACCCTCCGCCGATTCTCCGCAACCGCCGGCCCTCCCTCCCATGCACACCCGGAGCCCCACCCATAGTTCATGTGTGTACTGGAGGACACCTTGACACAAGATCCGGACACGAATTTATATTTTTTTTTGGAGCGCGGGACACTGTACTTGCCTTGTTGGTACAGCGGGGCTGCCGGTATCCGGTTGCTTCCGGAGCGGTAGTCCAAAGAAATGCTTCTTCAGCACACAGTGAACGCCACCTCACTGCGACCTGGGCTGGCCTGCATCTGAGTGCAGGTCCGACCAGGTAAAAAAACCCGCGATGCAGTGACTCTTCCCCCTGCATCAGGGTGGATTCGCTTCGTCCGGTCGCGCCCCACCAGATGCAATTACGATCCTCGCCACCCCTTGGGCTATAGAAAAGCTCAAGCGGTGGAAGAGGTCCTGGCAGGCGGCCGAAGCGGTCCGGTCTTCACGGAGGGCGTTCGCGCGGGCGATGTGCCGCAGCTCCGTGATTGCTCCTGGGCACCAGGCCCCGAACGTGTCTACAACTAGCGGCACCGCTCGCCACTCCCGCGGGTCCGGCTCATTTGCGATGATCCTGTTGTAGACACGCTCCTTGACGGCAACAGCATACGCGGCTGCTGCGCCCCCTGGCTCCGCTGCGGCCCTGGTCGCGTAGTGGGGCTGCGAGAGCTGTAGGGGGTATGTGACTGCGACGTCAAGTAGGACGGTGGTGCCGTCCCGGACGTAGCTGATGTCCGGGCGCTTGCGCCGCGTGTTCGCGAACACGGCTCGCTCGATCGAGGGGCCCAGCAGCCCTCGACGTGCGAAGTCGGCGACAATGTCCCGAAGCGCGTTGTGCAGGCGCGTCCGGCGGCCGCTGCCGAAACACGTTTGGGCGTGCGAGCCGATGACGTCGGTCGCCCCGTGCCCGCAGAGGCGGCACTCCCCTGGCGCGGCCGCAATTGGCAGCCCCAGCCGAAGGCGTACTGCCACCGCCAGTTCGGCCGAGGACAACCACATCCCGGTATCCGCTTCCGGGTTGCCGTACAGCCACGCCGAGGCGTGCTTGCCGGAGCTGCTTTGGATCCTCGCCCGGATCCGGTCTTGCGCCTGGGACAGGGCCGCTCCCTGCAGTTGGCTCGAGCGGGCGAGCTCCTCCGTTAGCAGGTCGAGGAGGTTCTTCCGCTTCTCGGTGGCCAAGGCGGACGACCACACCTTCTGTCCTCGCCCCTCGTACTGGGTCCGCGCCTGCATGACGTCCTGGATCTTCTCCAGGACGGACTCATACGTTGCAAGGCGCGGGTCCGCGAGGGACGCTTGGACGGTGTCGTCCTGCTGCCACGTGAGGCGTGGCCCCAGGGCCTCGGACACGAGGGCGGGGAGATGCGTCCCCCCATCTAGTGCCGCCGCGATGTGCGCAATCCCTGTCACGTCTGCGCAGCTGTGGAGGCCGAGGCCACCCATCCTGACCGGGAGGGACGCTTGTGTCCACGCCGCCTCGTCGGTCTGTATCCCGGTGATAGTCGCGAGACAGGACTGGGTGGCCCGGTCGACTCCCGCGAAGTCGAAGACGGACCCCGTCGCGCGCATGAGATGTACTACGCCGACGAAGCCCGCACAGAACTTCGTTAGCGTGAGCGCCACGTGCGCGTCGGGCAGGGACGCTATCATCCTCAGCTTCCTCTCCGCACCCTGTGCCGCCCGCTCGACGAACGCGTGGATCTTCTCTGGCGAGCCACACGGGACTCCCAGATGCTCGATCTCGTCGAGCGAGCACGTCTCGATGCCTTGCAGGCCGTCGGGTATCTCCGCCCCCGCCGCGATCGCCAGTCTGCACTTGCCCCGGTTCAGGCGCAGTCCGACGGCCGCTGCCCGCCGCTCGTATCCCTGCAGCCAGCGCGCGATCGCGTCGAGGTCTCCGCCTGACACTCCATCGTCAAGGTAGAATGTCAGGAGATCGAGGTCGGCTTGGCTCAACGCTGAATGGCCGAGCGCTGCCTCCGGCCCCCCGACTTCCGGCTGCCCTTGTCCCTCCGGGCCCTGCGGCTCGGGCTCGGCTCCTGGGGCCCCCAACTCGACCGCCGGCGGGATTTCCGGGGCCGGCAGGACCTGGGCTGGTCCGGGGTCGACGTGCGCTATCCCCTGCGGCTCTGCCGCCCCCGGGGGGGGGCCGGCCTGGGCCGGGACTGCCGGTGGCCCTTGAACTGGTGCCAGCTCGCGCGCTGGCTGTCCCTGGGGCGCCGCTTCGTCCGCCGCGACCGGCGCGCCTGCTGGGCCTGCAGGTCCGACTGGTGGCGGCGGCACGACGCCCTCCCCTGGCCCGGGTGGGTCCGCAGGGCCGGCCGGCGGCGCCGCTGCTTCGGCCGGTGGCGGCGGCGGCGAGACGACGTCGTGCATCGCCAGGCTGAAGAGCAGGGGCCCCAACGGGTCCCCCTGCTGCACCCCGCACTCAGATGTGAGCGTCTTGTCCCCCACCTGCAGGATGGAGTGCTTGCCGTACGCCGCCTGGGTGTAGGCCAGGACCTGGGGGGCATGCCGGCTGGCGCTGCGGATGATCGCCTCCCTCTGCAGGGAGTTAAATGCGTTCTCCAGGTCCACCTGGAGGACGCCCTTACTTGCCCCGCCCTCCCTGCGGTACAAGGCCATTTTTTTTTTTTTTTTTTTGCGCATTTGAGGTGCGCAAAGACCCCCTGTATTATCCTATGGGGGGGGGGGGGGGGGGGCAGTGCTGACACTACCCTGAGGGCCCCCAACGACTTTGCAAGGGACCCCCCCCCTTCTACAGTGCAGTTGCCTTGGAGGCTGGGTGGTCGAATTCTCTAAGGTGAAATGGTCAAAATTCCCTGGCAAAAGTGGGCCCACAAAAAATTTTCAAAGTGTGGTTTTTGGGGTAATTGGGCCAAAAAAAATTCTTAAATTGCCTCCTTGGAGAGAGTCACTCGGAGCCGTTGTTCCTTCTCCATCCGCCAATTTAACATCCGTTTAATTCATGTCACACCAATCAAAGGATCATTCACGGTTAGCTCTCCTTAGCTGGCTTGCGGGTACCTTGGGAACGAGCTGACCGGCGAAGTTGGCTGCCCGGCGGCTGCCTCAGTTGGGGAGATCGGTCCTCCTGGCTACCGAATCAGTCAGCTAAGACTCCAGCTCAACTGGCGAAGGCCCGAGTTGGCTTCAATCTAACACAACTGGCTGCGGCGGGCCGGCTCACGATGCCTGGCTGCTCGCATTCGCCTCGCGGGACTCTGGGATTTTCCCTCCGCCGGTCAAGCTCAGCAAGCCAGGGAGACTAACCTTGATCCACTGCGGGGGAGTGGGGAGAGAGGGAAGGGTGGGACGCAGGGAGCTTCATACGAACCCCGAGGAGGACCGACCTACGAGGGCGCGGCGTAGCAGTGAGCTAGGCTCACCGGGTTGTAAAACCGGACCGCCTCCACGCAATACGGATCGCGCGTGAGCTTCTTTCCGTACAACCTCACCATGTCCTCCGACGCCCAGTCCCCCAGCTCGCAAACCTGCATCACCCCCGTCCCCGCCTTCAGCAGCGTGCAGCAACCACCCTGGCGCTGTGTGTCGTGTACGCGAGCCTGCTCCCTGGACTCCTCCCGGCTGACATCCCGTTAATGTCGGCGAAGAGACCCCGCCTTGTCCTTGTACCGCAGAGTGCCTCCCTGAATGAGCGGTACCCGCAGTTGGGGCACAGGAGCTGACTTGACCCGGCCAAGCGCTTCAGGAGGGTGGACACCTCGACTGGGAGCGGATGGAGGACGGTGCTCCCTCCGGCGGGTCGGAAAGCGTAGGCGGAGGCACCAAGTTTATGGCCTCGAACGTCAAGGATCTCATGCATTCCCTTTTGCCCTTCGCCATGCGCCACTCGACCCTGAGCCTTCCTCCATTCAGAGTGACGTCCTCCGCCCGGATCACCCGCATACTCGAAGTTCTGAGTAGCGTAATAAATTCGCCCAGAATCTGCAGGGCAGCGCCGCAGTCGCCCGTGGTCCGGATGGCATCAAAGATCGCCCTGAACTCCTTCACGCCCAGCGGCTCCGCCTGCTGTGGGTCCGGCGACTCCTTCCCGAGGACGGCCATCATCCTACCCACGATATTCAGCGGGTCATCAAGAACACACCCCGCGGCTTTGTTCTCCGCCAGCACGGACGCTATGATGCTCTGGGGCGCCCTATAAGCTGCACCGTCGTCGCCCATCAGCAGCAGGTGACCGCCGAACTCCTCCAACCTCTCTACCGTGGTTGGGTAGGGCTCAACGCCCATGCTACCACACCACGACACGTACCCGGCCGTGTTCGAGTCGTATGTGGCCTTCGAGCCGACCGTCGTGTAACGGGCCCGCATGGCCCTGCGGGCCACCTCGGCCGAGTTCCGACCGAGGGGCCTCTTAAGCGCTGCCCTCTGCGGATTGCTCGCTGACCAGGCGGAGGCCGGGGCGGTGTGTCCTTGACACCGTCCCCGCCTGGGGCGGGACCCCGTTCGCGGGGCCCCGCTCCTAGCTCTGCCACCATGCTGCGAAAGCGCTTGTCGACTTCCTCGGCCGGCCGCGGCTCGGGAAGCGCCCAGCACGGCAACACACGGAAGGAGGTCAGGGACATGCCCTCTGGCAGCTCCGCGACCAGAGCCTCCCACTCGGGGTCCGTGAAACCCGTCCTCATGCCGTCTAACCGTGCAACATCCCATGTCATTATTTTCTTCGGGTGGGCGGGCGGGAGAAACAAATGACTGATCCGGTTTGGTGGAGATCCGCGCTCCTGCCGGGGCTTTGCTCGGGATTAGCTGAATTAAACACCTATTAAATTGCCTCCTTGGAGAGAGTCACTCGGAGCCGTTGTTCCTTCTCCATCCGCCAATTTAACATCCGTTTAATTCATGTCACACCAATCAAAGGATCATTCACGGTTAGCTCTCCTTAGCTGGCTTGCTGGTACCTTGGGAACGAGCTGACCGGCGAAGTTGGCTGCCCGGCGGCTGCCTCAGTTGGGGAGATCGGTCCTCCTGGCTACCGAATCAGTCAGCCAAGACTCCAGCTCAACTGGCGAAGGCCCGAGTTGGCTTCAATCTAACACAACTGGCTGCGGCGGGCCGGCTCACGATGCCTGGCTGCTCGCATTCGCCTCGCGGGACTCTGGGATTTTCCCAATGGCTCTATCCCAATGGACCGACGCAAAAGAGAAGAGAAGCCAAAGATCAGCGCGCAAGAATCAGCCGCCTACGGCACGGATGTGCACTGGAGGGTACCCGGGACCAAGAAATCTGCCACCGCCTCATCAATCGTCTGAAGGCTAGGCACCCGCCTAACCGGGCACCGCCCACGGAACACTGGCCAAGGACTGGGCGAGGCGGCTTGGAAGGTCCGCGATGTTCATCTCGCTTGAAACTCTCTCAAACCATACGCGAGCCTTCGCCCTGGCAATGCCTTGCCACAACCTGTGGACAGGGGCAAGCAGCATCCCAGCCCTGGACTGACCCTGGACAACGCCCGTCATCTCTTTGAACCACAGACCGAACGCCACCGACACGGCTGCGAACTCCAAAGCGTGAATCGGCAGCCCGGACGCCCTGGCAGGAACCGGGCAAGAGTAGTACTCGACAGACGACACCACGCCGTCCGTAAGAACAACAAGGACGGCGCCCAGCCCCTTTGGGCAGGCATCCGTGAACAGGACGCACTTGGTCCCCGTATCCGGACTCACCGAGGGGAACCGACTTTTCAAAGACACGGACCTCACTCCTCAGGACGTCAACCCACCACCGGAGCGATACGCAAAGCTCGCGACCCAGCTTGAAGTCCCGGTACGTGGACGACGCATTGGCGCGCCTGAATCGAGATTGGAGAGGTGCCCTACCCACCTTGCGGAATAGGGAGGACGAGGCGGACCCTAGTTTCCCGGCGCGACGCCGCCTCGCCCGGTGCGAGCGAGTCGCGAGCGAGAACGCCCTCCAGAACGAACACCAGTTTCTCCTTCCGTGGTTCCGACAGGGAAACGTGCACACCCTCCCCGTCTATCGAGAAAATCAAGCCCAGGTGCCGAAAGCTGTTGCCCTGTGAGGTCTTTTCGTCGTTGAAAGAGGTGCGCAAAATGCCGCCCAGCAGCTCTAAGGTGTCAGCGAGCACTAGGTTGTCCTCCAGCCGGCAGGGACAGGCGAAGTCGTCGTAGTACTGCAGGAGCGGCAGCGACAGGCCGCGACGGACGACGCGGGCGAGGACCTTCGCAAGGCGTTGTAGTGTACAACGCTTGCCGCCTCGCCAAACGACAGACGGTCGAGCCTGAAAAATTGCAACAGTCCGTCCGGGTCCTCCGCCACCACGCACCTGCAGATTACATCGTTCTGCGCCTTCATCTGCCTGTAGGCGTCACGATGGTCCAAACCTACTGAGTAGAAGGCCGCCCCGGCAAACCTACCGGAGGCCTGTTGGGCCAGTTGCCGCGCCACCCCCACGGAAACGTCGACGGTGTCCAGCTTGACCTTCGTCGCATGTGGACCGCCTTATTAACCAGGGCCATACGCCCGTCATCGCACGCGCGGAGCTTCGTCTGCCACCCTTTCTGGTCCGCCTTCAGCTGGGCAACCATGAAGCGCCGTAGAAAGACCGAATTCGTCGGCGGCTCCGCTAGCTCGACCATGAAGCCTCTGTCCACCTCTTTCTGCACCGACGCCCAGATGCCTTCCCTGTTGGAGTCCGACTCACCCATGACGGCCCTCCTGACCCTCGCCAGCACGTCAGGCTGGCGGCGAATCAGTTCCGCTACTGACAATTCCGGGTCCCCCAGGCTCGGGCTATACAGGGACTGTATCCCACCTGGCCGGACATCGGACAACCCTCCCTGAGATTCGCCAAGAGGCCGTCGGGCTCGGCGATCCCCAGCTCGACAAGCACTTCGCCGAGAAGGGTTCACGGTCCCCCGCCCTGCGCCTCCAGCGGTCCAAAAATACTCTGCGACTGCGGTGAGCCTCCAACACCGGGGACAGGGCGCTGGAGCCGATCGCCTCCCGGAGTTCCTTATCCACTTGAGGCATGTCCTTGACTTCCGGTACCCCAGAGCCCGTTCCAAGAACGTACCTGCAGGCCGCCCGCGGGGTCGCTGCACCCCGCTTCTTCGTCTTGATGATAGGGGTCTGATAAGACCACGATGAGAGAGTCGATGATTATGATGACCAGCCTGATACGCTGGCGGGAAAACAGGAAGCTCGGGCGACAGCGCCCTGCCGCCCTCGGTTCATTTTCCACCTCCTGCCGGAGTCGACAAAGGCTTGTAGTCGTCTCAAGCCCTTCCTTGCCGGCCCGCTGTCAACTCTGTTCCTAAACCCACCGACCTGCGGCCAGCCGGTGGGAGAGAACACCGGACCCTTCGACGCCACAACTAGGGTGAGCTGGAGCTCGCCGAGGACATCGGTGTCCAGCTTCAGCAGGCGGTCACACGCGGCCCCTAGTGTCACCGGACCCATCAAGCCAACCTCGGCACGACCATCCCAATACTGAGCGAGCGTCATGTCATCTTCCCCCCTTTGTCTCCCGTTTCAAGCTGAAGACGAGAGGTTGAAGGCCGTCTCCCGTTTTAAGCTGAAGACGAGAGGTTGAAGGCCGTCCCGGCGCCCAGATAAAACAAGTACACACGTCCGCGACGGGCGCCCACCCGCCTGACCAATCTGACGCGTCCGCGATCGGGCGCATGCCATGCGCCCGATCGCGGACGCGTCTCCCGGACACATCTCAAACCAAGCGAGCTGCACGCCGTGCACGTGGCACGGCGGATGGTAGCCGAAGCGAGCTGCACGTCATCGAGGTCAGACGGACCTCAACCAAGCGAGCTGCACGCCGTGCACATGACACGGCGGATCGCAGCCAAAGCGAGCTGCACGTCATCGAGGCCAGACGGATCTCAAACCAAGCGAGCTGCACGCCGTGCACAGGGCACGGCGGATCTCAGCCAAAGCGAGCTGCACGTCATCGAGGCCAGACGGATCTCAAACCAAGCGAGCTGCACGCCATGCACGTGGCACGGCGGATCTCAGCCAAAGCGAGCTGCACGTCATCGAGGCCAGACGGATCTCAAACCAAGCGAGCTGCACGCCATGCACGTGGCACGGCGGATCTCAGCCAAAGCGAGCTGCACGTCATCGAGGCCAGACGGATCTCAAACCAAGCGAGCTGCACGCCATGCACGTGGCACGGCGGATCTCAGCCAAGCGAGCTGCACGTCATCGAGGCCAGACGGATCTCAAACCAAGCGAGCTGCACGCCATGCACGTGGCACGGCGGATCTCAGCCAAAGCGAGCTGCACGTCATCGAGGCCAGACGGATCTCAAACCAAGCGAGCTGCACGCCGTGCACGTGGCACGGCGGATCTCAGCCAAAGCGAGCTGCACGTCATCGAGGCCAGACGGATCTCAAACCAAGCGAGCTGCACGCCATGCACGTGGCACGGCGGATCTCAGCCAAGCGAGCTGCACGTCATCGAGGCCAGACGGATCTCAAACCAAGCGAGCTGCACGCCATGCACGTGGCACGGCGGATCTCAGCCAAAGCGAGCTGCACGTCATCGAGGCCAGACGGATCTCAAACCAAGCGAGCTGCACGCCGTGCACGTGGCACGGCGGATCTCAGCCAAAGCGAGCTGCACGTCATCGAGGCCAGACGGATCTCAAACCAAGCGAGCTGCACGCCATGCACGTGGCACGGCGGATCTCAGCCAAAGCGAGCTGCACGTCATCGAGGCCAGACGGATCTCAAACCAAGCGAGCTGCACGCCGTGCACGTGGCACGGCGAATCTCAGCCAAAGCGAGCTGCATGTCAGCGACCAGGCGGACCCCAACCAGGCGAGCTGCCGCCGAGCGCGGCGGACCTCAGCCAAGCGAGTCTCGTCATGATAAGGCGCTGGCCAGGCACCACACGAATATCCACGGCTTGCACGTCAAGTACTGGACAGGACGGATCTCAGCTG
The DNA here is from genome assembly GCA_030068145.1 of Diplonema papillatum. Taxonomy (NCBI): domain Eukaryota; phylum Euglenozoa; class Diplonemea; order Diplonemida; family Diplonemidae; genus Diplonema; species Diplonema papillatum. Next base: position 18,861 of record JAPJBO010001433.1, on the reverse strand, counting down.
GAACAGCTGCACCGTCGATCGGCGTGCGACGACCCCCCCTCAGGTGGGCCGCGCCTCGCACCTCAGGCATCAGCCTGGCATGCCCCCCCTGCATGCTTTGCTACACGGGTATTCAGTCCCGGCGAGCAGTGGCAGGGCGCTCTCCAGCCAAACGAGTTGAACAGAAACAAATGACTGATCCGGTTTGGTGGAGATCCGCGCTCCTGCCGGGGCTTTGCTCGGGATTAGCTGAATTAAACACCTATTTTTTTTCTGACCACCACCGTGGTGACCACCTTAGAGAGTGACAGGTAGCGTCCCTGAAAATAGCCTGTATACAGGGGGGGGGGGGGGGGGGGGGTAGGGGGGGTCAAAAGGTCTTTTTTTGCGTCAAAATGGTGACATTTTCAGCCTGTAGACTTAACGGCAGTTTAAGGCTAAAAAACATGCAACCCGCCTCAGAAATGCCCGGAAACGTGTTTTTGGGGAAAGTTTCATGGAAAATGGCCCAGGGGGGGGTGTATTAGGTGATGGTTTTAGGGTGGACACCGTTTGGTACCGGCTAGCTGCCTGTGTGTGTGCTTCACTGTTCATACCATGCAAAGATGAGGCTACAATCACGTGCAGGCAGCCACAAATGGAAGCAACAAAAGGGCAAACGACACCCAGGAGGAAGGCAGCTATGAACGTTGCTCGTCTGGATGGTTAACAACGTCCCAAAAGGCTCTCTGAGTCTTGCGCAAGCTGAGGTGTTGTTGACACCGCAGGCAGCAGCTCTTCCCCGAACTGCTGCTGGGGCGATATTCACAAAGTTCGATGTCTTTCCGAGAAAAACAATGAGATGCTCTCATCCGTAGTGGGATTTTCCAGATCCCAACGTTTTTGTTGAAGGGATGCACGCGACAGTGTCTTTTATTCAAGTTCGCCTTTCGTACACCACCCCGAAAGGGTCGCATTGCACACGCACGGAAGACAATACTGGTCACCGGGGTGTATCTCTGGTACCTAACCCCAACGCACGTTGAGCTTGAACAAAAATAGAAAACTGGACTTGAACGAAAAGGTTCGGCGGTGGATTTATAGGGCTGCCACGACATAGCAGCTCAGGGCAGGGTATCTGCAGCTTGCGGTAGCACGCTACACGACACAGGCCACTACGAAAGCTGGCGCTGACGTCAAGGACTCGAGGGGGCGGCACGTTACGAAGCCGTACCTCATTGAGTCGCTTGTCAATGCCTCCTACGAAGCCCCACCATCCCCAACTCTCAGGAAAGTCTTTTGAGTAAAAATACATAGGTTTGGGCAGTGCTGTTTTCCTTCTTCGGTTCATGCTGTCACTATTTTTGGGGTTGTCACCTAAAAAGAAGAACACCGGTACCAAACGGTGTCCACCCTGAGTCCAAAAATTGGGCACTCGTAAAAAGGCCTTTTCGGGGCACTTCAGCAGCCAAAAAGCATGTTTTAGGCATTTCTATACGGTTCTGGGGCGGTTTACCAAATTTTATTGCCTTTTAGGAGCCCCTATGTGGTTCCCAAAAAAATGACCTATTTTGACAGCTTTTGACCCCCCCTAGGGCTATGTAGGATGGAAACGTTGGAAACGTTTCCGTTTCCGTTTCCGTTTCCGTTTCCTTCTTTTTGGCGGTGGATGGAAACGCCGTTTCTTTTCAAAAGAAACGGCTGGTATGCCACTAGTATACTGGCTGAAGGTCCGACCGGAAATGTGTTCCGAACGGCGGACCCCGCAATCCAGTGGGAAACCATGGACAAGGAGGCTCCGAAAAAGAGGGAGGAAAGAAGCATAAGAGTTGCGACCGCGCAACCACACGCATCCGGTTGTGATGACTTTGAGGTCTGCAGCTCTTTATACCAATGGCTGTTGTGGCGACGATGCTCTGTTGATGCGAGGCCGTTGGCCAACGCGCTGAAGACGATCGGGAAAGCACATCCGCTTCCAATAATAGGCTATACAGATACGATCGTTCAGGACAGCGGGAGCACCGCCGCGCCACAGGCTACAAGACCGGGGTTTTTCGGCGGCGTAAGACAAAGAGGGAGTGCAATCAGCATCAGGAGGTGAGAAGGGCACACGTATGCCGGGGCAATGTTGAACCCGCCAGAAAAGCGATGGCCACGCAGTAACGTGTGCGTAAACATCGCTTGCCACAGTGCACCTTGCATACGACGACGGGTGGCAACCGTCACCGGAAGGGGCACCATCGGGCGGTGTTGTCGGAGCATAGACAGCGACGGCAGGAAGAACCCCACCGACAATGCAGAAGAGGACGGCAGATTCAAAAACCCCCACTCGGCACGGCCGCCGATACAAGTAAACATGAGAACGCGGGTTGGAAGCAGCAGAGGACGAAGTGGTAGGCACAGAAGAGTGGAATCTGGTGTCAGAAAACCTCAGCATCCGCATGTGATTACATTCTGCATCATTAGCTTGTGGTTACCTATTTGCTCGTGTCAGATCGCCGACGAAAGAAAGCGGTGAGCATCAGCGACTGCTCTGCACAAACGAAACCGCGACGACACACAAGAAGGGGCCGAGACGGAGGAAGAGAAGTGCCTCAAAAGAAGAAGGTGATACCGCCCTCTGAAAGGAAAGCCAAAATTTGGCTGGAAACGGACACCCGACGGACACACAGAAGGACCCGCGAAGTGGTATCCTATAGGACCCCTCAGCATGAGGAGCCTTCCGGCGTTTCTTTTAAAAGAAACGGAAACGTTTCCGTTTCCGTTTCCGTTTCCGTTTCCATATTTCGAAAAAACTAAAAGAAACGGCGTTTCCATCCAACTTAGCCCTAGGGGGGGGGGGGGGGGGGGAGGGGGGCGGGGGGGGGGTCAGGTCAGATTCTGCCAACGACTCCGCAATCTGGCCGCTTAGGGCACCCCTGGGGGGGGGGGGGAGGGGGGGGGGGGGGGTCTTTATTTTCACGGACAGCTGAATACATGCCACATTGCCGCTGGGTCAGACAGCCCTCCGCCGTCTTTCGCACTGTTCCCTTCGAGGCTTCGAGGGAAGCCTTCCGCGCCTCTATCTACACTTTGGTTTGCTTACTCCGAAAGGCACGGTGATAGGTATTCCCACGACCAGTTAGAAGCTGGGTATTCTGGTGCCCCCGGACATTGTCCGCCAAAGTCTAACTGACACATTCCCTATTTAACCAGTTTTGCAAACCGCCCTTCCTCTCGCGCTGCAGAAGACCTGTGTTGGATCGTCTCGCAGCAGCGTGCCTCTCGAGAGAGAGCAGCCATCAAATTCTTCGGAATGAGAGAGGTCCAAGTTTCAGCATTTTTTTCCTTTTCCGGTATCGATCGTCGGATTATCAACTGGCAGCCTCCTCGAGTATTACCTACAAAGCAAGTGTTAATCAAAGAAGAAAATGCCACTGCGTCCGTCTTACGCTAGCTTCGTTGGAACGTTGAATTCGCATAACCCTAGCCTTACACGTGCGTCTGCTGATGAACACTTTAAGGAAGCATGAGCATCATGCATAAGCACGGATTTCGCTAGTCATTTGTCAAGAACGTTGGTTGCGGGGCTACTGTTAGGTCTTGCAATTCGTCGATACACGAGATGCATTCAAAAGCAAGCGCACAGGTGCGCTCACTATTTCATCCGGGACACAGGTGCGCCTTCTATGCACCACTTCTTTTTGAAAGGTTCGCTCGATCTCTCTTGATCGAATGCCTTTTTCCCATCCTGATCGCTCGGTGTGCAAGGCAGTGCCGGCTTGTGGTTCACAGCGCACCGTGGTGTAACAAGTGAAACGGACAAAACTTCACTACACACTGCACTCAAGGCAGTGCCGACTTGCTAGACATTCTAAGCCGTCCACAGTCTGTTTTGCAAGACGGCACCGTCACAGCTCGCCTTTCTTCTTCGCCGTCCGATCGCGGAGCTGCGCATCTGTCATGCGACCCGGACACCCCGAGGCTCTCCAGGTATTCCTGCACACCGGACGCGCCGTCTCTCTCGAGGATGTCGCCCAGCCTCTCTTGGTCGATGCCCTTCTGCCCGCACCGCTTCTGGTTACTAGGGTCACAGCGCACCGTGTTGGGACAGGTGGCACGTACATGAATCAGTACTCCATACAAGGCAGTGCCGGTTTGCGCCCCACACCGCACTGCGGTGTGACACGGAAGTGAAACGGACCAAAATTCACTGCACAATGCACTCAAGGCAGTGCCGACTTGCTGGACATTCTAAGCCGCCCATTGCAAGACAGGCACCATTACAGCTCGTCTTTCTTCTTCGCCGCCCGATCGCGGAGCTGCGCGCCTGTCATGACCGACCCGGACACCCCGAGGCTCTCCAGGTATTCCTGCACACCGGACGCGCCGTCTCTCTCGAGGATGTCGCCCAGCCTCTCTTGGTCGATGCCCTTCTGCCCGCCCTGGCCCCGCGGCGGGTCTGGCGTTGGCTCCCCCTCGTCGCCGGACGCGGCGCAGCGGAAACCGGTCGTCTGGCTCCCGGAGTCGGGGGTGTTCCCCATCCTCGTCGCGCAGCGGACCTTGTGGTTGAAGAAGCCGTCGACGCTGTCGACGAAGGACCCGCCCTTGAGGACGAGGTGCGCGTCTTTTTGCTCTTCGGGTTTCGCCTTCGAGAACAGCGTCGCCGTCCACTCCCACACGTTGCCCAGCATTCCGTAGGTTCCCGGCGGGTTCGAGTCGAACTGCCTCACAGGACACGTTCCGTGGAAGCCGTCTGCTTCCGTGTTTCTCTTCGGAAAGTCGCCTTGCCAGATGTTCATCATGTGCAGTTCTCCGTCGAACAGCGGTTCGGTTCCCCAAGGGTAATCGTCGTGGGACGAAGCGTCACCTCTGCACGCGTACTCCCACTCCGACTCGTAAGGGAGGCGCTTGCCCTGCGACTTGCAGTACGCGTCCGCATCGTAGTAGTCGACGTGGACGACGGGGTGGTCACCGCGGTCCACGATCGAGGATCCTTTGCCTTCGGGCATGCGCCAGTACGCGCCTTGGACGGCGAGCCAGTGGGGCGCGGTTTCAAGCTTTTCGGTCGTGTCGCTGGCGAGGACGGCGGCGGAGGCCAGCGAGTCGAGGACGAAGGACCAGCCGAAGCGCTCTGCGTTCGTGCGGTGCCCCGTGGTCCGCACGAAGGCCTTGAACTCGTCGTTAGTGACCGGCGCGGCGTCGATGTAGAACGGCTTCACGTGGACTTTTCTCGGCGGGCCGTCACCGTCTCTGTTCTTGTTCCACGCGAGGTCGTTCGTCCCCGCGAACACAGCGCCGCCGGGCATGTGCACCATCCTCCTCTTCTCGGCGTCGTCCACCGCCGCGAGGGCCAGCACCACGACTGTGGCAGCGTGCATCGTCCCTACCTTGGCTTGGGGAGGGGGGGACCTTACGCTTTTTGCTTCCTCAAGAGACTAGGGGCCTGCTGAGAATATTTTGCGAGGCGATACTTAAATAGGTGGGCGTGTCGTTGTAGGGGGTGTCTTTTGGCATCGGCGGCTTGCTGCTTACCCGAGACGCGCACTACTTCTTAAGGGGACTGCGCGCGACTTATAGCGCGCGGAAGAGCGAGCCAATAGCAGGTCTGTGATGCTCCTAAATGTCCTAGGCTGCACGCGCACTACACTGACGCATTAAACGAGTTTGAGAGCCTTCCGGCTACCTATCTTGAAGAGGATGGGAAATCTTTTGAACTTGCGTCGTGATGAGGATCGATGATTGCAATTATTCTCCTTGAATGAGGAATGCCTAGTAGGCGCAAGTCATCAGCTTGCACTGATTACGTCCCTGCCATTTGTACACACCGCCCGTCGTTGCTACCGATTGGCTGTGGGATAGAGCTTGGGAGAGGGAAGCTCGTTCTAGGCAACAAGTTCATCGCCCGAATCCAAGCAATGTATCTCAGCTAGAGGAAGCAAAAGTCGTAACAAGGTTGCTGTAGGTGAACCTGCAGCAGGATCATTACCAAAGATTTCAATTCTGGATGGAATGAGGAAACGACCCGAAAGTCCCAGCCGAGGCGCTCTGGTTTGGTGGGTTTTCGCGATTCTCGAGCGGCTGCCGGGGGTCGTGCCCCCAGTGGGTTCATGCACTGGCAGTGCTCGATGGTTGTGTCTCATGCAAAATGGGGAGCCTGGAAGGCTGGAGTGAGACAAGGTTTCTGGTGGCAACAGCAGGGAAGACGCCATGTACACCATCCTCCCCCTTTGGGGAGGGGGTGCCCTTCTACCTTTGCCCTCCTCAGAGACTAGGGGCCTGCTGAAAATCTTTGGCGAGCTGCGGCGGAGATAACGTCCGCGGAAACGGGGGCCCAGCCTGTTTGAAACTTTTTCCGAAGCGCTCTGGTTTGGTGGGTACTCGCGATTCTCGAGTAGGCTGCCCGGGGATTGTGCCCCACTGTGGTGAGTTCAAGCATTGGCAGTGCTCGTTCATAGTGGGGAACATGGAAGGCTGAAGTGAGTCAAGGTTTTTTTGCTGAGAAGCCGCAATGCCCCCAATCGCGGGACCTATGGCCGTTGCCAACGCACAGTGCGGTTTGTATGAGGTGCCATGCAGGCAGGCAAGCACTGTTTGCATGGGTTCTCCTTTCGGTCGCGTGTTGTTTAGCCGCCAGCACGTGTGATGCATCCAACAAAGCATGAGTGTGTTACTCTGCAGATGCTTTGAGCTATCTTTGTGTCTATGCTTTCAGTCGTCTTCTTAAACATGGTTAAGTGCGCAAATGGTGTCAGCCAAAGCTGGTGAAAGCTTCGGCGCCGCCCGAAGGTCGCAAAATAGGCGGGCGCTTCGTTTTGCGGTTGATCGTCTGTCCACCTTGTCCTTGCCTTGCTTCATTTCTTCAGGTTGAGAATTCTGATCAACCGCCAAAACACGTTGTCTGCGCCTTTTTTAGCCTGAGCAATACATTGAAAGGCAACCCGCAAGACTGTTCGTGCGAAACACAGAGCTGCCAGAGGCGGTGCTCCCTCAAAACGCGCCGTCACGTCTGGACGGACGAAGCCTGGAGCCCAGCAGCGTCTTCCCGCCGACGATCCTCGGAAGGCGGCTTGGGGCGGGCTGGAGGTCGGCGCTTGCGCGCCTGCGTTCGGAGTTGCCTCGCGCGCCGGGCTATAGGCGGGGCCACCACTTTCCACGCGGTCGCCATGAAGTAGCGCAATTCGAGCTCCTCCTGTCGCGTAGTGCTTTGTTGACTGAAAGAACGCCCAGGATCCGGGAATGGAAGAAGTCTTCCGCCCGAGGTTGTTTTTATAAGCGGTATTGGCGGATTAGAACGTGCTCAACACCGCACTGGTCCCGTCTGCGCCGTGTTTCGGTCCTTTAAGCCACGAACACATAAGGCGGACCAAGACCGTGTGGGGGGATTGCAAGAACGTGCTTGGAATGGGTATGTGCTCAACACCGCACTGGTCCCGTCTGCGCCGTGTTTCGGTCCTTTAAGCCACGGACACATAAGGCGGACCAAGACCGTGTGGGGGGGCGGCGTGTCGGTAGCAAAAGTTGAGAGCTGCCGCCTGGCTCCTGATTAGGTCAAGGTGAGTGCCTGTGCCGATGCATGCCCCGGACGGTGAACACCATACCTCGTCGGTAACGCACAAACGCCTGAAATGCTCGTACGTTTTGAGGTTGGGCTGCAAGTCGTACGTCAGCACCATGTGGTTAAAGAGAGCCACCGACGCCTCTTGATTGGTCGACGCAGCCAAAACGTTGTTGAGAGTGCTCGTGTCGATGATGAAGCCTGTCGTTCTCATGCCGCGCAGCGTCTCGAAAGCGGCGGGAGAGTCGCCGAGCCTCACGTACACCCGCGCGAGCCACAGGCAGAAGTCGGGCCCGCGGCGGATGCCGCGCGCTTCGACTTCCGCCACGACGCGCCGCAGCTCCGCTGCAGAGACCGGCGCCAGCCTGCGCTTGCAGCGGCTGTCGGCCGCCTGCAGCCAGCACGTGTACCAGAAGATGCCGATTTCCTTGCCGACGCCGCTCCGCCGGGCGATGGAGGATTCGACGCCTTCCGTGTCGCCCCGGTCGACGCACTCGCGGACGCGCCGGTAGTCCTCGCTCTCGCCCAGCAACGCGTTCACGGCGGGGATCTTCTCGATCACCTGCAGCCGGGTCGGCTGCCGGAAGCTCGGCAGGTCGACAGCCCGCAGGCTCTCCTTCTTCAACGCCTCGAGGTCCCACGTCTCGCCTCCCCCTACACCCTGCGCAGCGCTGCTCCGAGCCCGCCCCAGCACGCGCCGCGGCAGAGCTTGGGGACCCCGCGCAGCCATTTTCTGTGTGTCAACCGGGCTCACATAGTACGCCCGCTTCCGCCGCCCTGAGAAAGCCTGGTGGGGAGAGGCGGTTGTGGGTTGACTTGTTCCCCGTGTTCAAGCGCGGACCGATTGTGCGACACACCGAAAACCCAGAGGCCGCGGCCTTGTGTGCATTGGACCTGCCTTCTGCCGTTTTCTCCCGAGGCCGGTCGTCCACAGGAACACGCGGGTTGCAACCGAGATTGACACGAATATCAAACCGAAACAAAGAAGAATCTTGGTGGACCTCTCGGGAGCAGGCTGGCTGGCCACATTCAAACCGGGAAGATCCTCTTAGACCTCTTTAGGAGCAGGCTGGTTGGCCGCTTTCGCCTGGGTAGATAGATGGTTGGACCTCTTCAGGAGCCAGGAGCAGGCCCGGTGGCCACTTTCAAACTGGGAAGATCCCGTTGGATTCGTCAAGCGATGAACCGTTGTGGGACAAGCAACTTGGCTTGGATCGCATCCCAATCGATATCGGTGAGGTCCATGTCCTCACGTGATGGTACAGCCGGCATATTTTTTGTTTGTGCGGATGTGCTAACACCTGTATGGTTTCCACAGTACGCTGCCAACCGTCACTTTTTGATAATGACAACCGCGGTTGTTACCATAAAAAAAAGAAGGGGGAAAAAAAGCGAGATTCTCTCGCAGCTCGGAACCGGCTTGACTTCTGCATTGCTCCAGTACCTATTTCCTCTGCGCCGCACTGAAAAGAGTTAGCGGATCTGACGGCAAAACCTGGGAGGACCGGGACTTGACGATGAGGCAAGTCGCGTGAATGCGCTGTCAAGCTGCTGCCTTTTCGTGCAGACCTGCATGCTGTCCCACGTGCGTTCGCAGTCCGCGAGCAGATGTAGATGACCGTGTCGTACAGGTAGTGAGGGCATCGTGCTATGCGATATGGAGTCGACGTCCAAGGTTTAGATATCATCCATTGCTTCTAACGACTAAGTACGTGTCGAGGCTATTTCTCTTCGCTGCCTCAGCAGTGTTGCTATTGGGCAATTTGCGTACCTGCTGCCATCCTTAGATGTGGTAGCCGTTTCTCAGGCTCCCTCTCCGGAATCGAACCCTAATTCCCCGTTACCCGTTACAGCCACGGTAGTCCACTACACTACCGTCAAAAGCTGATAGGGCAGAAGCTCTTGCGGGCTTGCACCGACTTGAAATCGTGTGCTATCACTCGATTGACCTGTTTCATCCACACACCGCTGCTATTGCTAGCGTTGGTTCTTATCTCGGTCAATTGTATCCACCTCGACCCCGCGGTTTTAAGGCCACGGGGTTGAATCGAGTTGGATTCTTCGGACATGTATTAGCAATGGAGTTACCATTGTTATCCAACTGGGCCCAAAAGGCACCTTCCCCGCGTAGATTGCCACCGATTTAATGAGCCGTCTGCAGACCCACTGTTAATCCATTTACTCTGAGACTTGCATGGCTTAATCCTTGAAACAAGCATATGACTACTGGCAGGATCAACCAGGTTTCTTGTCACTCAAACCAGACTGGACCGAGGAAAATCTGACGAATCAAAGATTCCCCGATACCAGAGATTGTATCGTGTCAAGCCTAGATTGATGCATGATCATTCTATTCATTCTTCAGCTTTCAAAAGGGGCTGTCCTCGATCGTATCTCTACGACCTATAGCTTTCCTCGATTGCCTTTTTTGTATTTCTGTTCAGGGTGCGCTTGACGATGAGGCAAGTCGGCGTGAAGACGCCGTCGAGCTGCTGCCTTTTCGTGCAGACCTGCATGCTGTCCCACGTGCGTTTGCAGTCCGCGAGCGGATGATTTCTTCTGTGACCACGATGTCCTGCGAGCAGATGTAGATGACCATGTCGTACAGTTTGCAGGGCACCGTGCTATGCGATATGGAGTGGACGTCCAGCGGCATGCTGCGGCAGCTGTTCAGGGTGCGCTTGACGATGAGGCAGACGCCGTCGAGCTGCTGCCTTTTCGTGCAGACCTGCATTCTGTCCCACGAGTTTCGGCTCACAGCCGGTTCCCTCGGGCGGCAACCTTAAGGGAGAGAGAGCGCAGACACAATCCGTCTTAAAAAGTACCACACACCCACACTGTGTACCAAATGACAGGTTGTCCTGATGCCGAGGGACAACCCGAAAGTGACCCCATTTGCTGCAGGGAGCACCTCTCCACGAGCGGCGACGGCAAGACTGTTCGTGCGTGCCGGTTGATCGTTTTTCCACTTAGAACACGCTGCCTACGTCTTTTTAGCCTGCACAATACATTGAACAGCAACCCGCCAGATTATTGGTACTAAAAACAGACCTCAAGCTGCAATCTGGTGCCGAAAAGACATCGTTCGACTCCCTTCACCACGACGTTATCCTTGCCCAAGCCTTCCGCGGGCCTGTTCGTGATGAAGTACTTGTCGCACCCGCGCCGTCTGCAAACCACCGGGAAGCGAAGGAGCAGCCGCAGCAGCAGCAGTCGTCGCGCGTCTTTCGGGCCCGGCGCGCAACCTCCAACAGCTGCCGGTCGTGAATTTTCTACCTCCGTGTCGTCAAGACATTTTGTTTTCGAGGTTTGCGGCCTCCAGGACGTTCACAATTTCCGAGAAACCCTTGTTCTCGGCGGTCCTAAGACTCCTCCCATCTACGTCAGCACCGTGTGAGATCAATAGTTTCACAACTTCCAAAAGACCCCTCTCACTGGCCCGACGCAAAGCGGCCTCACCATAGCAACATGCATTTACGTCAGCGCCATGTGTGATCAATAGTTTTACACCTTCCAACTGACCACTCTCACTGGCTTGCATCAAAGCGGTGAAACCATGGCCATTCTTCACATTTACGTCAGCACCATGTGCGATCAATAATTCTGCAACTTCTAACTGACTTTCCCTAATGGCCCGAAACATAGCGGTGGCACCAGACTCGTGCTTCGCATTCACGTCACCACCATATGCGATCAATAGTTTCATGACTTCCAAGTGACCTTTCGCACTGGCCTGAAACAAAGCGGTCCTATCACAGCAACACACATTTACGTCAGCGCCATGTGCGATCAATAGTTCTACAACTTCCAAGTGACCATTGCTACTGGCGTCAATAAACTGCGTTAACGTCAGCACCGTGTGCGATCAATAGCTTTGCAACTTCAAAGTGGCCTTCCCTACTGGCGCCAGTCAAAGCGGTCCCAGCAATGCTATGTGCATTCACGTCAGCACCATGTGCCATCAACAGCTTTACAACTTCAAAGTGGCCTCCCCTACTGGCGCCAACCACAGCGGTCATATCTAAGCCTTTCTCCACATTCACGTCAGCACCATGTGCGATCAATAGCTTTACAACTTCCAAGTGACCTTCATCACTGGCCCGAGTCAAAGCGGTCTGAATAGAGCCGTTTGATACATTCACGTCGACATCGCTTGTTCGCAGGAGTCGTTTCACAATGTCGGCGTGTCCTTGATGGCTTGCTAGGATGAGGCCCGTCGCTCGGTCTTTGACGAAAGCACGAATCCCATTCAAGCCAGCCATAGGCTTTTACTTGCCCTCTCTACCTGATTGTTTGATTTAAGCCAAACCAAGAAAGAGCTGTGCTTTTACATCGTTGGCAGTTGGTTGTGTGATTTGACCTGTTAAACCGCTGCCATCGTTCTTTTTAGCTGTACTCCAGGGAAGCAGAAAAAACTGGTTGTCGGAAAAAAGAAGAAGACGTGTGAAAACGGGGTTTTGCCTACTTTGGCTTTTCGTCGCAGGCTGCGGAGCACGGCGACAAGCGAACCAGCTTCTTCGGACGGGGCCTGAAACGGTCAACCGGCAGCGCAGCAGCAGCCGCGCAACGCGGAGAAGCCGGGCATGCGGCACATAGCGCGGTTATGCATCGCTGCGAGCCGGAGGAGTTCGTGGTGCCACCAGTTTCAACACCGCCAGCTGGTCGGTGGCGCTGGCAACCCTCCTGCTGCTGCTGCGGCCGCAGCAGCCGCCTCGCCATCCCAACAGCAGCTCGATGGCATCAGGCGGCTTGGATGGACTTCGACTTGCCGGTGTTGCATTTTCTACCTGCGTGTCGTCAAAACGTTTCAGGTTTTCCAGCCTTCAGGACGTTCACAATTTCCGAGAACCCCATTGTCTCGGCGATCGCAAGAGCACAGGAACCTACGGCAGCACCATATACGATCAGTAGTCTTACAATTTCCAAGTCACCTTTCTTACTGGCCCAAAACAAAGCGGACCCACGCTTCGCATTCACGTCAACACCATGTGCAATCAATAGTTTTACAATTTCCAAGTGTTCTTGTGAGAAGGTTCGGGTGTGCCGACAGACTCGACCGACCCGACCGCATTCAGCCGCTTTACGACACCCCCGTTTCGTATGCGCGATGAGCACATGGAATGACTCAGCAGAACACTGTTAGGAATCCTGACTGGACCCACACATACAGCGGCTCGTGCCGCCACCGACTCCTCCCATGCCTCTTTCTTTTTTGGGTCACCTACCTTAGGGGCCTAAGAACAATTTTTAATGACCTTAGGGGCCTAATCGGGGACCTTTAGGTCCTCAAAATGATTTAAAAATTTGTCGCCCATTGGGAACTTGTGCCGAAAATGTACTTGTCAAAAAAAAATGGGGAAAAAATTCCGAAAAAAAATTCCCAAAAAAATTTCCCAAAATTTCCCAAAAAACTTTGCAAAAAAAAATTCCAAAAGACTTCCAAAAAAATTCCAAAAAAACTCCAAAAAAAATTCCAAGTGTCCAGGTGGTACGTCAAATGAAGAGAAGACCACTGCTGATTGCTGCACACCACGTAAAACACATATAACATGGGCTGTTCATTGAATTGACAAGCAAAGTGAATTTGCGGAATCCAGGGATTCCAACCTTGGTTTGGTTCAAAGTGCAGAAAGCCGATGAACTTCCCCCAAGGCTCCACAAGGGTGAACGGAATCTACAAGCCCTATGGTAGGGGCCACCTTGTCAACAATGTAGCAGCAAGGACATGATCTGAGGCCTGAGGAACCCTGACTTGGTGTTATAGGTCTCGGTAACCGTGGCGACCAACAACCAGAGGTTTGGAAAAATTTCAACCTAACCGGTCACTCAGATACATGTTCTCGTTTACCACGCTTTAAGTGCTTTACCATGTGGTGCACAGCTGATTCCTTGTGTGTGAAGTTGAGACAACACAGGCTATGGAAGGGGGTGGGGGTTGGCACAACATGTCCGCATTTTTGCGGTAGAACCCACTACAGCAGTGAAGAAATACAGTGTTAGAGTGACAAGCGCTTTTCGGGTAAAGACGAAAAGCCGTGGTGGCAAACACGTACCAGGAGGGGGCTACGGTGACTCAAGTTCGAGGTTGTACGACTGGGCCTCACTGAACCTCAGCAGCAGAGAACGCGAGGGCTGTCCACGAATTGCCGTGAAGTGGCTCGCACCGTCGCCGCCTTTCAAGTCATCGTCGTGAAGTAGGTAGACTGAGGTCTCCGGGAGGCCGCGAGGGAGTACTGTCGTCTTTGCGTAATGAACAGTGACCCCGTCGTCACGCAGTGTGAGAATCACGATCCGGATGTTGTACGTGATTGCGGCGAGCATGAGCACGCCCTCGTCGGCGTACACTTTGTCTTGCTTGTGTGAAGCGATGAAATTCTCGAACGACTCGTGTGTCGTGCACGTTGCGATTCCGGCCTTCAACAAGAGGAACTCCGGTTTTTTGTTCTTCGCTTCAAGAAGTTGACCTTCGTATTGCCCGGTAAGGTGTGCTCTGAGGAATCTTGCCCCTTGCTTGAGACCCTTCGGAAGGTACGAGTTGAACCACGTGTATGCCCGTGTCGCGATCAGCGCACTGTAAAAGCAGTTTCCGTCACCCGGGACAGTTTCGATCAGAGTGCCAGTGGCCTGCACAATTTCGCAAACTGAAGGGCGGGGTGTGGCCCGCTTTTTCGAAGCCCGCACCTGAGAAGTAGGCACCGTCTCCTTCTGTACGGGCTTGTCTTCAGGTGCTCCCTTCCGTGTTGGCGGCTTGCTTTCTTTCTGGGGTTCCTTGTGTACTTGATCCCCCGTTGACGTCCTTGCCTTCTAACTCTAGCAGTTCCCCCTCGCTCGGCATCGTTGGCGTGGTTTTTTTTTTTTTTTTTCAAGATGTGAAAAAAAATGGGCAAATCCAACAACTTCAATAAAGTACAGAAACTGTAGCTTTTAAATCGTTGGTGCTTTCTTTTTTAGAGCGAATGGCGTGAAGATCCGGTAGTATGGATTCTTCGGGGGACTTTCGGCGAATGAGTTTCTTGCTCAACACGTACTTGACAGGGGCAACTACTCGAGCAATCGTTCGTTGGTTGCCACTTTCCACCGACTGTGCATACGGCCAGCCTCCTTCAGCGTGATGCTGTAGTGGGCGACGGTTCTTTCTTGGTACTGGCACATCGCTTTCGTGTGTATGTTGCAGGGGCCGGAGGCGGGGGCGGGGTCGTTGTAGTTGGTTCTGATTCGGGGAGGCTGGGGGAAACTTCCGGTGATCGACAGTATCCGTGTGACCGACACCACAACCGCATTCGCAATGAATGTCACCCCTAGGCCCACGCGGCGCGGGATCGTTGCAATCCGATCTGACTCTGGGACCACAGGGAAGGCTAAGGAAATCTGCGTTGATCTCCGTCGGTTGAGTAGTACATGCTGCCTCTGCTCTTCTGTCACGTACGCGGCGACGTTTGCTGTTGTTGCTGTTGTTCGTCAAGCTTCCCCTGCTGGGATAGAGGTCTGGAACAGGAGGACAAGTGGTGTAAAAACGGGGTTTGCCTGCCTTTGAGCTGTATTTGTGTTCAGGTTTCCGTTCGTCTTCTTAACCATGCCTCTCAACTCATTGTTTGTTCACACTGTAAACAGAGTAACATCAGTGGTCCATCCGTATGCGTATAGCGTACGCGTGAGCGCCTTCATCCTGATGAAGAAACGCAGGCCCATCGAGAAGGCCGTTAATTAAGTCGTGAAGACCGGATGAAGTCATTTGTAGCAGCCCGGAAGTTTGAAAATAGTGATGAATCAGGCCCAAGATGCCCACGGGCTGGACACATACTACTACATGGGGATCGACCCCTCATGAAACGCTCACTTGTTGGCAAATGCTCACTCAGATCTGGGCGGACGATCTCCATTCAGTCCGAGGGGTGAAAACTGTCTTCGTACGGTAACGAGGTCGCTTCTTGCCAACTTATCGACGGCGAATTAGCCACTTTGTGGTGGTCAGGCTGTGCAATAACAAGCAAGAAAAGGCGGAAAGGATGCGTGCTTCTTTCGGCGAGCTGACGTTGGTATGACAGCCATTGACAAGCGGAGCTGACCATGGGTCTGAGAAAAGCGACGGTTAAATCGCTGCGGGTTGCAAGGTAGCAAGATACCCAACGTTTCGGGAAAGGTTCTTGTGAGAAGGTTCGGGTGTGCCGACAGACTCGACCGACCTGACCGCATTCAGCTGCTTTACGACACCCCCGTTTCGTATGCGCGATGAACACATGGAATGACTCAGCAGAACACTGTTAGGAATCCTGACTGGACCCACACATACAGCGGCTCGTGCCGCCACCGACTCCTCCCATGCCTCTTTCTTTTTTCCCGACGACAACTAGTGTCAGACTAGCCTACCCGAAGGCAGTTGATTCCTTTAGGCAAGATTTCTCTACCGGCGGAAGTTGTTTGGGTTAACGTCTTTTTGTGTTTCCGACGATCCGAATGGACGTACAGATTGGTGTCTTTCGACCTTTTGGATGCTTGTGAAGTTCAGCTTAGTGCGTGCTTGTGGTGATCGGTCTTTTTTTTTTTTTTCTTTTTTTTTTTTGTCTCGCGCCGTCTCTATAAGAAAAGAAGAATTCGTAGTCCCGCCTCGTTCGCCCTCTAGGTGTCCCGCTCGCAAAGATAAAACCAAAGCTCTCGATAGTGTCCACATTTCTCATATCGGCTATTTCGGTGCCGGGCTTCTTAGACCGAATACGTCGTGATCAGCGTCGACCATCGGGCGGCGAGCGGGTCATCGCACAGGGCTTTCACGCGTCTCGCGACGTGTAGTACCGCCGGCCCGTGCTTCAGCGCAAAGTCTTCAAGGAGCTCTTTTACCACCGGCGGGCGACGCGTTGTGGCGCTTCGGATGTCCGACACTTCGTTGTGTGTGTCGTCGTCGGCAAGCAGCACGTGTTCTGCGGTCGCCAGCTCGCAACACCGTCTACACTGCACGCGGGTTCCCTTCGGCAGTATCGACCTTCTCACGATCGCGAGCAGGAGGTCCACCGCCCCTGGGACCGTCTCCAGCGCCCTGAGGGTGCTTCCTCTCGTCGTCTTCCCCGTCGCCATCTGCCGAATCGCCCTCGTCGCGGTCTTCGCTCGTCCGTACTGGCACACTCGCCGCACGTACTCGGCTGGTCCCTCCAGCTGGGGGAAGTTCCCGGCTGCGAAGCAGCATACTGCCTTCTCCCCGTTTCTCCAGTGGAGGTGTTCCACATCCAACGCCGGCGTTCCCTCACGTAGAGTGATCGACGCCGCCTCATCCGCCCGGTTGATGTGCTGGTTTTCCGCGTGTCCCTTACTCCACCGCAGGCACTCCGCGTACTCGCCAAGGCACTCTGCCACCGGGTCTCCGATACGTCTCCGCTGCACTCGTTGTATTGCAGCCTGACTGTCGCAGTACCAGACCAGCTGGTTGGCCAGCACTCCGCAAATCCTCAACGCCGTTGCCAGGAGCAGCATCGCCGCCAATTCAGCGTCGGTACTCGATGTAACCGTCCCTCGCAGGACGGCGCCGATCTTCTTCGCGCCGATCGATACACCTACTGACCCACGTGCCTCTTCTTCTACGAAACCGCCGTCGCTCGCCACTACGGTGTTCCGTGTTCCTCTGCACTGTGAATTCACCAGCTTCACGGTCTGAGCAAGAAGGCTTGCCCCTTCTGCTGTCTCTCGAGGGGCCCTGCGGCGGAAGCCTTTCGTCGGGAGGTCGTCCCCCACTCCGTCCCGCTTAAACGCCAAATACGCCCTCGTTTGCTGCATTGAGGCATAGGACTCGACGGTTTGGCACGCGTACCCATCCTTGCAGCCAGCGAATTCTTTAATGCCCCGGCTGTAGCGGTGCTTCGGGAGTAGGCTCGACTGTGCTGCCGTCAGCTTCGGTGCTCGGGGGTCGAAACAGGTCGACAGACTGTGCATCGAGAGGGTGGGGAGCACATGTGTCGTGTAGAACGCGCACCTTCGCCGGGTAGAACGGTACAGGTGCGAGTTCGTGTAGTCCACGAGTCTCGCTACCCTCTCCAGCTTTTTTGCGCCATTTTCACATCCTCCGGCGTGTCTCTTCGCGTGTATGCACACGCCCAGCAGCACGGCCTTGTCCACGGTCTCACGGACGGGGTTCGAACTCCACTCAAAGGAGCTTTTCGCCACGACCACGACTTTCTTCTCCTCTAGCTCCAGCCCCTTAGAATTCGCCCAATTCTGCACTCTTCCGAAAGTGTACGGGAGTCGAGCTCTTGTCGTGCGAGCGACCAAATCGTCGACGTACATTCGCGCGTCTGCTTCCGCCGGGGGCTCACAGGTGTACACGATGAAAAGGAGCACGCTTAGCGGCGAACCCTGCAAGACCCCGCGGTTGAGGGCAACGGGCGCCGTGAAACCTTCGTGATGCGCAATCGTCACCGCTTGGTTCTCGATAACCCTTGCTATTGTTATTGCCCACTCGGGGCCTAACCTGCGTCCAACTGTCTCTATTAGCCTTCCGTGGGGAATCGAGTCGAAAGCGGCCATCACGTCCACAAGCAACAGCAGGTGCTCGTCGTCCTCGTTCGATGCAACGTCGGACTCCAGCCACTCCTTCGCAAACAAAGCTACCTGCGCCGCTCCGCTGCGTTGCCCGCAACCGTACTGGAAGCCGCAGCGCTTGACGTACTCTAGGACCAAGGGTCTCATCTTCAAGTACACCGCGGTATGGAGCAACTTTGCGAAGAGGGGCATGATCGCAATCGGTCGGTACCCTCTCGGATCGGAAGCCCTCAGCATCTTCCCTTTCCAGAAGAGAAACACCCAGGCCACTCTCTGTCGCTCGGGAACTCCCTCACGGACCCATCTGCTTAGTTCGACTGACGTCGCTGCAATCGCTTCGTCTTCCATTTTCAGCAGAAACTTCGGCGAGAAGTCAGAGGTCCTCGCAGTGGGTCGAACGGCTTTGGCGGCTTCTCTTATATCGTCGGGGGAGATGGCTATCGGGTTGGCGTTCCTTGGAAGTAGCACCGGAGGTTGCGGGACGTCGGATGCGTACTTCTTCCGGAGAAAACTCGTGAAGTCTTCCGGGTTCTCTAACAGCGGGGGCTGGTATGGTGCAGCAAGATTCGGCGATTTCCGCAGGGGGGCTAAAACGTCCAGCTTCCTCCGGATGCATCGAATTTCGGCGTTCAGCCTTCGTCTCTGCTCTACATCGGCTTCGCCCCGTGCTACCATCCTTCGGTGAAGAGCTTTCTGCAGGCGGGCGGTTTTCGTGCCGCGGGGCTGGGGTGGGGGTGCTGCCGCACTGGCGTCCAAGGCGTCTAGAAGCTCAGGAAAGGTCGCCTGGTGCAGGCTCTGGCGCGCGGCTGGGTACCCCATCGCTGGGGGCCTCCTCATGTACT
>JAPJBO010001432.1:0-45051 GCA_030068145.1 Diplonema papillatum | reverse complement strand
GAAGCTAAGTTCGGGCAATGCTAAGTTCTGGTGAAGGAAAGTTCGGGTGAAGCTAAGTTCGGGCGAAACAAAGTTCGGGCGAAGCAAAGTTCGGGCGAAGCTAAGTTCGGGTGAGCAAAGTTCTGGTGAAGCAAAGTTCGGCGAAGGTGAAGCTAAGTTCGGGCGAAACAAAGTCCGGGCGAAGCTAAGTTCTGGGTGAAGCAAAGTTCGGACGTTCTGGAAGCTAAGATCGGGCGAAACAAAGTTCGGCGAAGCTAAGTTCGGGTGAAGCAAAGTTCGGGCGAAGCTAAGTTCTGGTGAAGCAAAGTTCGGGCGAAGCTAAGTTCGGGTGAAGCAAAGTTCTGGTGAAGCTAAGTTCGGGCGAAACAAAGTTCGGCGCAGCTCGGCGAAGCTAAGTTCGGGTGAGCAAAGTTAGGTGAAGCAAAGTTCGGGCGAAGCAAAGCTCGGGTGAAGCTAAGTTCGGGCGAAACAAAGTCCGGGCGAAGCTAAGTTCGGGTGTAAAGTTTGGCCTCGTACCCGGGGCCCAGCACGGGGGGGGGCCGCCCTGGGGCAGCCTTTCCCGCCGCCCCCCCCTCCGGTATTTCTCCGGGGGGCTGAGAAACTCCGCAAAAAACGCAAATTTCGGGCACATCAGGCCCCGAAACGACAGCAAACCTCGAAATAATCTTCGACCGGAAAAGTGTCATGGGCGGGGTTGGAACCCGGACACACCGGAAGGCCGACACCCGCTCACTCTGCCACCCATATACATTTTCCCAGGGGGAGAAAAAGCCAGCTCCGCGCTATTATCTAGTTCAAAACAATACAGTAGAGAAAAGTGGGGTTGGCTCGAATAGAGGCTATTCACATTGCATGTTCATAGGACCTCCAGTCTCGAAAAACACTACGAAAAAGTGCCCCCGGGCTTCGCCCCCGACCCCCTAAAAAGTGGGGTTGGCTCGATAGAGCTATTAGCATACCTCTAGTCTCGGAAAAAAGTGTTGAAACTGGATGTTAAGCCTCGATTGAGGACTTTTGAGCAATTTTTTTTCAGTTTGCACGACACTATAAAAAAGTGCCCCCGGGCTTCGCCCGCGCTAAATTCATTCGGAGAGGAAGGCACACCATGACAAGCTTGTTGGAGAGCATGGAGGTAGGGACAGTGGAGATAGGCGTCAGATCCACAGCATCGCTCACTGACACATTTCGTTCAACAAAGACCTTGTAGAGGAATGATCGAACAGAGTACAGAGTCGATGCTGCAGTCAGTGCCGCTTCAGTCGACAGTGAAGATTCTGCGGAGGCTGCCAGATTGGATAGCAACTCGTGTTGGTGTCGCAAAAACCTGTTCAGCGCTGCGTGGAGGCTGATTTGGTGAAGCAGGGCGACACAGCAGATGGTTTGCAAGCAGATGCTAACAAGATGCGATGCGTGTGGGCTCGTCGCAGTTTGGGTTGCGCTCAAGGACTCAGTGGCATGGGCAATTATGTTGTCGGAAACGCGAATCTTGCACGCTTCCTGTCGCATTTTCGCAATTTGGCGCCCTAGATAGTTGTCAGAACGGCCCTCGTTAGCTTCATCCAGAACGTCGAGTGAGTGTTGCAAACTGCGGGCCGTCAACGCCACTTCGAGGTACCGACCTTCTTCCAGCCACGACCGCATTTGGTTGACGCACGAGCCGGCATAGCGTGCCTCGTCACGTAAATTGACGCGCTTCTTGTGGGTATCCAGCTCTTCATCGCCGGCGAAGCGAACCCCACCCCACTTGCCGGCTTGTTCGCGCCGATCAGCTTTGGTTTCTTCAAAGCTTTCGATGAGGTAATCGCATATGTCGCCCATTCCGACTATCATGTCGGAAGCAGAGAGAAGATCCTTATACCGATCGCCAACGAGTTGCCTGGAATGTGCGTTGTTTTAAACTCATGAGGTACGACCGTGGGTTGCCCAAGGAACCAGTAGGTATCGTTTTCATTCCGTGTTCTGTACGGGCGTACTGATTTTGGATTTCCTCGCCGTTCGACATGACGGTGGTTTGTAGGCACACCTGAGCTCCCTTACCCAGGACATAGATACGAACAGCTAGCAACAGAAACGATCGGAACCTTTTTGACGAATGTTGGCTCAACAAGCAGAGAACGATACGTACGACGCGAAGAGTTGAGCAATTGAGCGAAAGAAAAGCAGTACAACACAGAAACAACACACAAATTCTCTTTTCAGGGCTGGTATTCACACAATTGTCGGAGGGTGGCAACATTTGCTTTGTGTCGCACCCGTACAGCAAACTTGTGACTCTTCTGTGGTAACTAAAAGTCCGGAGTTTGTTTGAAATTGCTTCAACGCGAAAATTCGGTGATTTTTTGGGTCATTCTGTTTTTCTGGTGCCCTGGTTCCCCCCATGAGTACCCCTGAGGTCCCCGAATTTACTAGCAGCATGCCTTTTGCAACGCCCGCACTGCAGGGGTTTCACAGATTCAACAGAAAAGTCCGCACAATTCCGACACTGGAAGATGGCAACTGTGCAGGGAGTCTCACCGTCTAGGCTACCATGTTTTGGTGGATCTCGTAGTGGCACCGGGTTCACGCTGGAGTTCCCCGCTCGTTGCGACTTGCTGCACACCCCACAACCCCGCGTCTTGTCAAACGCAAGAACATGCCACGGGGCCGACCGTTCCTTTCGGAAAATCCTGCAGCAGGGGGTCTCCGTTCGCCAGTTCTTCCGGTTATGGACATCAGGTTTGCTGTCGCTTCATCGCATTGTTTACACATCTGCGATTCGGGATCACCGACCCAGCTATAGAGGGGACTGGCTCAAAATGACGATGAGGCCATGTTCGAGGTTTGAAATTTTCACACCTGAGGTTTTTCTGCATCAGTTCAGCTTCTTTTCGCTTTTCGGACAAGGTGACCCATAGTTGGTCGATCGTTTGGCTTTGGAAGTAAAGGTTGACATCGGCTTCATTGTTGGAGTCAACATGGTGAGTCATGTTCGCCGGCTAGCCGACTCCGGTCGCTTGAAAGCCCTCAGCCCCGCCACCCGTTTTTTGTGTCCTGTTGGGGGTGTCAACTATTACCAGATACTGTACCATGTCAAGCGTAGAATAATGTTCAGGGGTTTTGGCTTCTTCGACCCACATCTTTCCTCGTTTGCTGCATGATTCGCCATCGTATCTTGTTGTCCGATTCACCCACTCGCGACGTACTGCGATGAAAGACTGTTGTGGTATGGCTAAAGATAAGGTGGTGTCACCTGAGGGGGTAATCTCAGGGCCGCCCACGTGATAAGCACTACTCAAACTCGTGATACGAATGCGAATAGCCCGTGCAAGACGTCAGTGACATCAATCCGGCTTGAACTCTGACTCGCATAGTATTCCGGTCACTTTTGTCGGTGCCGTGCAACGAACGAAATGAAGGCAGGCTAAGGTTGCATGGGGGGGGGGGGGGCACCGGTATTCGGTCAACAGGCGGGGTCAATCAATGACCCCGCATGCTGGTGACACACCGCACCAAAAAAGGAGGCGGGCATGCATGAACATGCACATTTGAAGCTGAGCGTGTACTCGCCCCGATACGGTAAGCTCCTCGCCGCGGGCTGCTTCAGTGTGTGTGTGTGTGTGTGTGTGTGCCTTCCTTGTTCATCATGTTCGGCCCATGGGATGTCTTCCCCTGTAGACCGCACCCTGTATCATGCTACACATTCGGCTTTCCGCAAAGCCGCCAGCCGGTTCGCCAACTGCGCCCCCACTTTTGCGTTGTTCAAGACAAGTGCGATGTTGGCCGTCAGAGACTTCCCCGCGGAGAGCACGTTAATTTTGTCGAGGAGAAACGGCGTGATGTCCTTTCCGAGAACATGCTGCTCGTTTGCCATTGCTAACGCCCGTGTCGTAGCTTCGTTGATGACTCCAGCTTCAGCTTCTGCTGATGGTGTTATCGGATTGGCAATGACGATGCCGGTCTGGAGACCTAAAACCTCCTGATGAAAGACGAGCTTTGCAGCATCGTGAACAGTGCCGGTCAAATGCGAGAGGCAGCCGGACTTCCGGGTGAAGAAGGCGGGGAACTCGGTCGCGTCGATGGTCATCACGGGCACGCCCTGGGTTTCCAGGTATTCGAGCGTCAACGGGATGTCAAGGATACTCTTCACCCCCGCACACACCACAGCAACTGGCGTCCGCCCCAACTCCGTGAGGTCCGTTGAGACGTCCATGGAATGCTGTGCTCCTCGATGGACCCCTCCGACACCCCCGGTCACAAATACTTGAATGCCCGCTGCAGACGCAAGATACATTGTGCCGCTGACCGTTGTTGCACCGTGACCTCCTTGAGCAACCACATGTGCAAGGTCCCTTCGCGAGCACTTCATGACAGCCGGTCCAGTTTTGCCGAGGAGTTCGAGATCATCGGGCTCAAGGCCGATGCGGATGATACCACTCAGAACAGCAATGGTCGCCGGGACGGCACCGTGGGTGCGCACCACTTCTTCCACCGCTCGTGCGGTCTTCACGTTTTGCGGGTAAGGCATGCCGTGGGAGATGATGGTGCTCTCTAAAGCTACCACCGGGCGCCCATCCCTCAAAGCATCGCTTACTTCTCGAGTCACCACCATCCTTTTCGCCAGGGGATGGCCGCCCAGGGTCCCAGGCAAGTGGGATGAAAGAGTTTCCAAACGCTTCATCGGTGTTGACCGGTATGGTGTGTGTCGTTTCATTACCACCCGCACGTTCTTGTTCCCCTGGAGACGAGTGTGGGGAGGGGATTCGCGGATGCGCAAGGGCTTTATTGATCTCGGAGGGTCACTACTCCAGCGGCTAACTTTCCCGGAACACCACTGGCCAACTCAGCACCTGGTAGTAGCTCCGAACCAGGTGCTAATAGCATTGTTCGTAAGCGTGCAGGCCATGACAACTCTCATGTGGCGCCAACCATGTTCTTTATAGCAGCTTCCCAATGCCGGGCGTTGGTCCCGTCCACGAAGTTGTGCGTTAGCGACACGGAGTCTTCAAGGTTGCGCACAGCATGGATTGCCTTAGACGGCACGAAAATTGCTGTCCCAGGTCGCTGACTGTGGTAGTACAGCCGGACTGTCGGTGGAATCCCCGCTGCCTCCGAGCTCAGTTTATTAGCATGCGCATCGAGAAGTTCCGGGTACTCCCCTGCTTCGCCTTTGCAAGCTGCGTGGTCAGCGCCGTGGACAAGAAGCCAGTGCTTGAGACCTTTAGTCAGGGTCAGCCAAGCGGAGCTGTTGAGAACGTCGATGTGCGCCTTGGATCCCGTCCCGCGGTGGCCGGCGTACAGCCAACAGAAGAACGTTCCCGGCCGCAGCAGGAGCGGTGTGGGGGCGGGACGGAGCGGCTCTCGCACAAAAAACGATGAAAAGGGAAGGCGCGCCAGTGTCGACGGGTCGGTCAGGGGCCATTTCACGTATGCAGCGGCGGCGACAGGAGGCGCGGCCAGAAGACTCAAGGCCTCGGTCACGGGAAGTTCGCTCTCCACGCTGGATGGCAGCGCGCCCCTGTCATTAACGGAGCCGGGCTCAAAGAGCATGACATCTGCTATGTCGTCAACCCCTGCGCTTTCGGGCGTGCCCTCGCGCCATCTGCGCACGTTGTCTGCTAGCTTTCGCGTGTCCGTCCAATCCTCCAACCCCTCCCAATGGACGCCCCTCAGCGCAAACGGCTGCAACGCAGCGGCCAGTTCTCTGAACTTCTCCACAGATAGCACACCCGCCTCGTACTCAGGAAGCGGCGCCCAATGCAATTCGGATGCCATTTCAGTCCTCCCCTTGTTGGCGGCGCCGCCCCCCACCTTTCCGTGGTCAGTCCGCCGCAATTAATTTTGGTTGGGGACTCCCTTGGCTTTAGCGCTTCGGGGCCGCGAGCTCTAAGCACTCGATTTATGTCGGCTAGCACACACGACGTTGGAAGACTAAGTGTGACAGACACCCCGGAAAGTCGTACCTGTCTGATTCTGCCCGTCTGCGCGGTGGTATGCACCTATGACGCTCTTGAGGGCGCCTGCAGAGTTCCCCTTCGCAAACTCGTTGCTGATACGCTTGTCAGCCCTTGTTGGATGAACGCGTGCCTCAAAGCCGCAAAAAGCGAAGCAATGCAAGAACGTCCACTTTCCGCGGGAGCGCTGAAAAAAAAAAAAACGCAACATCCCCTGGAAAGGGGAACTAGTTTCCGCGGCATTGATCTTGGGCTGGGCCCCGCGATGGGGCGGGTAAATGACGACAGAGACTTACTACGATGCCCCGCGCCCCGGGGCGGTTACATTTTATTTTAGCCGTTGGCGCGCGCGACAGCGCTTGTACGTTCGGACTATCTTACTCGTCACAAGGTTAGTGGGATTGTTTGGCTATCGACTCTAGCAACTGCACACATATTTCCCTTCGCTCTGCCATGCTGTTCTCGGCTCACAAACGCTGCTTGCTGCATGCCAGAGGCGGGAGGAACCGTGCATAGTTTGACAAACGAGAGTGAGGGACGTAATCGCGCCAAATTCATTGCGGATTTTCACGCGCACCTTCCACTGTTCTGCGAGAGAGCTCAGGCTACGACTCATGCAGCGAGCGCAAATAATCTGTAGCAACGCTCTGCATCGCCTTGTGATGAGTTACTTGCGATGTATCGTGCTTTCGCCGTTTGGATGACCTTCTCTCCCGGTACCGGGTATGCTGCTGACGGCTGATGATGCATGGTGGAGAGCAGGAACACTATCTTAACCAATCGCGCAGAAACAGATGAGTAGCATCAGCGGCAGCTCGAGCATCACGAGACGCCCGACGACTGCCGCGCTACTCATCGGTACGGGGTAGAGGTCAAGAGGCTCAGGCGTCGTCACCAGCGTCGGGGCCAAGGTATCTGGTATCAGCGTGCTCGGAACTGCTGGTGCCTGCGTCGGTACCGATGACGCTGCGATGAGGATCACTGTATGTTGGAAGTTGGAATTCTTGAAGGACTCCCTACTGTCAGCTGCGCGCTGCTCCATAACCACGGCTCTCATTCCGGGGGGGGGTTACCGGCACAAACACTAGCATCAGACGCCTATGCTAGGCCGCCGTGCACAGTTCGTTCCCTGACAAGAGTTCAACGTTCGTGTGCATGGTAGCCAAAGGCTCAGACAGAGATTCCGGCGGGGCTTCCCCACGGATGAGCGGGAGCCATCACTCGCAAACAAGTGGCCGACGGTATGCACGATTCATGAACAAAATGAAGGAGAACAACGACCAGCGTACCTGACGGGCTCACGTGCGGGTACAGCTTTTTGACAGCCGACGACGTGTCGTTCAGAGCAGAAACCGTGTACGCGAGCAGGTCTCTCTGCCACTCTGGCGACAAGTTGTCGTTGGCGTTTGAAGCCGAAACAACCTCGATCTCGAACTCGGTCTGCGGGTTTTATTTTCGTTCGCCGATTGAGAGAGTGTCAAGGCCTCCCCGACGTCTGCTACTGTCTGTGCTGTTCCCCCTTCACTTCGCACAAGACGCCAAATATCATCGGGTTATTTGAACCTGCCTGTGCCGCGCCGAAGCTCGTGGCGCTCGAGGAGAGCAAAAAACAAGTAGACTGTTCTTGAACTGAAAGTAAACTCCTTACATCTGCCGTGGGGGAGGAACACCCGTCAACCACACCGCCAGTTGACACACATCAACCACACCGCCGGGAACGAGGGCATACCAACGCGGTACAGTTCGATGCGCAGACGTCTGAGAGCTGCAGGGAGTCGGCTTGGCGGGTGTTGCTTCTCGCGTAGGCGACGCAGATTTTGTCGTCGCGTTTCATCTCAGCGAGAATGCCGGCGGCAGCCGCGGCTTTCGGCACGCTGCAGATGTACCTTAGAAACGCGTACAGGTGCCTGCCCGACTCGCGGGTGAGGCTCGCCACCATGGCGGTTTCCAGCGAGACCTTCGCACCGTTGTCGAACCGTGCCAAGTCGACAGCCCCCAGCTCGAGCACGATCCGGGGGAGCCCAGTAGAGTCGGGGGGAGCCGATGTGGTGGCGGGCGTCTGGCTGCCGATCGACGTGTCGCCTACTTCGAAGAGCTCGCTCGCCATGAACTTCCCCGAGCAAGCGCCGTGCGCGTCGACCAGCAGCGAGTTGCTGCACGTAAGTGTCATCGACGCGTCGCGGCACAACCCGCCGAACCCCACCTGGGCGAACGTCACGACGCCGTTGACCGCAGTCTGCGCGTTCCACCCCTCCGGGGTGATGATGACATTGCCTTGGACACCGCCGACCACGCCAGCCTTGAAGTATGGCGCGAGGTCGCTGTTGTGGCAGGTCACGTCGAGGATCAGCGTCGAGACATTGTCTCCGGCCATGACGTCGCCGAAGCGATCTTCGATGCGCACGCTCAGGTCGAAGGCTGCCTCGCTCGGTGCGCGCGGGTAGTAGAAAATGGACGACGCCGCATCTCGGGAAACGAGGGGGAACGTCTCGCGGGGCAGCGTGCAGTACTGCCCTGTGGCGTTGTTGACGGGGGAGGCCACGGCGCGGCAGGTGACGTTCTGCCCCTCGAACCGGAGGCGCTCAATCTTCTGGAACCGCACAGCGCCGACGAACGACACCCCGCGTCCGTCCGGCTCCAGCGGCTCGGTGAGCGTGAGCTGGAACAGAGCCGCAGGCTCGGATGTGAGTTTCTGTCGATCGGCGTCGAGTTCGGCGACGAAGACCGCGGCCTCGACCACTGCCGAGCCTTCGGTTAGGAGCTGTTCGTGGCCGTCCACCGACTCCGAGCCCGCGATCACCCAGCCGTACCCACCGCACACCGGCAGCTCGCCGTCGCTGCACTGGCCCTTGCCTTGGTCGAGGCAGGTGCCCGCCAGCCACGTGCCGTTGTCCACCTCCGGGCAAGGAGTCGCCCACGGCATGAACCACACGCGGGAAGACCCGCCCTCCGCCGCGTGCAGCGCCTGCCGCGCGCCGGCGACCCCGGTGCAGTTCCCGGCCGCCCAGCGGCAGCCGCCGCGCGCCTCGCACGCCGCGCGCTCCGGCAGCGAGCCGCAGCCGCCGGCGGCCGAGCCGCCGACCGCGCTGATCCGGAGGGAAAACGGGTACCCCCACACCCACGGCACCGGCGGCCGCCCCGGGACCAGCGGCAGCCAGACGCCGGCGGCGGGCTGCAGGTCGACTTCCAACCGCGTGATTTGGGTCACCGCGTACAGAGGCCCGATGCCGGACAGGGTGCGGTAGTATTGGTACCGCTGGGGGAGGTGCTGGTTGAGGCGCGCCGCCGCCGTGAACGTCCACGGGTGGTGCTCGCAGGCCGCCGCGCCCGGCGGGCAGGACAAGGACCGCGTCGTGTCCACATCGAGGACGAACGAGGCGAGCCCCGACCGGGCGGTTGCACTCCACGTGACGGTGCGGGTCACATTCGCGGCCTCGCGCGTCCCGGTCAGCGTCACTTCCGTCGCGTGATCCCCGCGGGCAACGTCACCGTTGGAGTCAGTCACCGTCAGCACCAGCACCGCCGGCTGACCGACCACCATCGCCTTTTGACGCGCGGACGACGACAACGACGAGGCGGGCGTCACGTAGGCGGACAACCCCTCGAAGCCGGCGAGCCCCAGTTTCTCGGTCAACCGCACCGTCACGGAGAGCGACTGCGCCAGGACGGTGTCGTTGGGCAGGTTCGACACCTCCGCGATCACGCACGACCCGACGCTCGCGAGAGAAGCGCCGTCGGCGGCGACGAACACCCCGCGCACCGACACCGCCGACCCGTTGGCCACCGGCACGCAGCCGTCTTCGCACACGAAGCAACCCGCAGGCGAGCCGACCAGCCGCAGCGCTGATCCGCCGCTCGCCGCGGGCGCGTCGAGATCCGCGGAGAACGCGCTGAAGTCGGCGTCCCACGCCTGCAGCGCGAGGGTCGTCGTCCGGTTGACGACGGCCTCGGCCTCGGCGACCGGGTCTGTTGCCGCGGCGCCGGCTGCCGGGGCGAAGGTCGACGTGGCCTTCCACGTCCACTTCCGGTGCGCCGTCGGCGCGACGCGGAGCGAAAACGTCTGGGCGTCCGCGCTTTCGAAGTGCGGCGACGTGCACCGCACCGCGACGCTGCACGACGACGAGGCGGCCACTCCGTACACAGCCACCGAGAACACAGCCATCCCGAGGGTGAACGGCGAGGAAAGCTCTGCCGTGTTGTTGCCGGACGGTGTGTTGACAGCGCACGTCGCGCACGAGCTGCAATCGACGGCGAAGACGGCGGGTTCCATGATGTCGGCGGTCGAGTGGAAGTACGCGACGCTCGTCCCGTTGGCGTCCCAGGTCAGCGGCCGGGTCCCGACGGCGTACGCCGTGACGTCGAGGATCTCTCCCTCTTGCAGCACGACAACCTCACCCACGTCAAGCGCAAACCGCTCGGGTTCCACCGTCCAACGCACCAACGGAGCTGTATTGTCCCCGCCTTCGGTCCACACCGGCAGTTCAACACCGTCTACCGTGAAGACGACGTCGAGCAACCCGGCAGGACTCCCGGTGAGTTCAAGCACCGCGAGGCCGCCGATGCCGTCGGTGACCGTCGGGCTGTGGGGCGCGCCGTTGTACAGTACCGCGCCGCCCAGCAGCGCGGCTGCCGGCAGGGCGGCGGACAGCGCGAGCGGCGCCGCAGCGCCGGCGGCGACGACGCGGGTCACGCGCGAGTAGTCGACGCGCGGCTTCACCGCGACGCCGAGCTTCGCGGGCGGCACGTACCCGTCGCTGTACGGCGGCCGCCACTGCAGAGGCGTCGGGCCGCCGGCCGTGAACGAGCGGTCGCCCAGGGCGTCCGCCGCGTACAGGTGGAACGCCCACGTCGACAGCGACTTGGACGGCGAGGCAAACTGCGGGACGGACCGGTTGAACGAAGGGATGGCCACCATCCGGGTGGGGTCCGTGAGGACGGTGAAGGAGTGGGCGTGCCCCGCGAACTGAACCGCGCCTTGGTACGCGGCGCGGGTGCACAGCAGGCGCGCGGTGGCTGTCCCGTTAACCGCGGCAACCTGCCCCGCCGCGCCGAGGAGCGGCGACGTGACGACGGTGTAGCCGCCGGCCCCGTTGCCCAGCGAGTTCTCCTTGACGAGCGTCGCGCCGTCGCCGTCCCACGCCGGCAGGTTGTTTTCATCAACCCGCCACGCTGTGAGGGAGAACTCCCGCCGCCTCCGGACGGACACCGGCGGAACCCCTGCGAGGGCCCAGTCCAACCCGCAGGTCCGCACCTTGTACGCGGTGGTGCCGCCGACGGCCCACCGGCCGTCCGTCAAAGTGTACGTCCTCTGCGGGAAGACGCCGGTGGCCACGGTCCCGTCGGCGCGCGGCAGCTCGTAGTAGAACCACACCTCGCACTGGCTGCAGGGGCGGGTGAAGAAGTACGACAGCTTCGCGGCGCCCAGCGGCGACTTCGCGGAGTACGGGACCGACTCGACGAAGTCCCCCGGGGACACCCGGCAGGCCCCCTCGCTCCGCAGCCCCGCCGAGAGGAACCCGCCGTCTCCGTACTGCATGGCCCGCGCGGTGTACGGAGATTCGGCCGACGCGTGCGACCAGCGGGCGGCTACCCACACCGTGTAGTTGCCCTGCTTGGCCACGGGGATGGACCAGCCCGCGAACCTCTGCACGGCTTCGAAGGTCGTCGTGAACGGGTCGCCGACGCTGACCACTGTGTCCGGCCCCACTTTTTCGCCCGCCGGCACGTCGGCGACGATGTGCAGCCCGTCGGCCTTCTGCTTCTCGACCGAGAACTGCTTCGTGACCTTCGTCCGCTCTGCGAACGCGGGGTACCCGTTCGTGTCGCCAGCTTGATCCGCGAAGCAAGACGCGACGTCAGTCGCCGACGTGTAGCACAGGTTCAGTTCCAACACGCAGTGTTCGCACGGTTCCGTGAGGGTGACCCACGCAGTCGCCACGCCTTGCGACGTCGGGATCATGTCGGGGATGGTCGGCGCGGTGAACGCCGTCGTGAAGGTGCTGGGGAGCAGGAGGACCGTGTCGGACGTCCTGCTGGGCCGCAGCCGGCTGACGAGGAGGTCGCCGCCGTCGGAGCAGCCGGACCACTGCCTCTTCTTGACGGTCACGAGCGACGACGCGAAGGTCCACGCCCGCACCGCGGGCGCCACCGGCTCGCCGTCGACGGTCGCCGACCGGACGATCGTTTGGACGGGAAACGGGACACCAGCAGCAGCCCCCGTCGAAGCGTAGCTCCAGCCGACTCCAGGGGGCCCCGCGTACGTGCGGTAGTGGGACGTCGTCGTGGAGAGCAGACGCTTGCCGGGGCACTCGTCGTCGTGGGCGACGGTGTCCAGCACCTCCCAGACGGTGAACGGCTTCAGCGCGGGGCGCGTGAACGCGTACGACTGGGCGGAGGACACAGAGGCGATCGTGTCCGTCGGCAGCGCGAGGTTCGCCGCGCTGATCTGAAACCGCGTCGGCAGGCTCTGCTCGTGCAGGGCGTAGAACCGGAACGTGGCCATCATGTCATACGCGGTGACGAGCATATCGCGGACGGACGCCTGGCTCGGCACGCCGTTCACCGCTACGAGCGTCGAGCTCGTGACACCCGCCGAGTTGACGTCTGCCAGCGTGTTCGCCAGCTGCCCGTCGACGGCCGGCGACGTGAGCGTGAACTCGAGCGGCTTGTTGTACACGATGTACCGCCCAGTGCCCGAGGGGGGCGTGTAGTAAGAGATGACGGTGAGCGAAAACGGGGTGGCGCCTATCCCGCAAGTGGAGGTCCCCGGCGCCGGTGCCGTCGGAGCCGTCGCTTGGAAGATGGCGGTCTTGTACGAAGCCGAGGCTGGCGGCACGATCCAGAGCTCGATGTCGACGCACGGGTTGCCGTCGAGCCACGCTGCGGCGGCGGTATCGACGATGCTGGAGTCCCAGGCGGCAGTGGCGCAGACGGACATCGTCGCTCCGCGCACGGGCTGCCGCAAGTCCGCCAAGGCTTGCTGCACGATGGAGATGGATCCCCTCCCGAACGCAGCGGACACGCCGTTGCTGTTTTGGCTTCTGGACAGCGCGACGCTGGGCGCCCCGAAGCTGTAGGCCTGGGTGGCAGCCCCGGGCCCGTCTGCCCTGCCGGTGTACCGGACTGCGTCCTCCATCGGGGATCGGAGCTTCATCGCCTCCGTCGTGCAAGGCGCCGACTGGCTCCTGCACTGCCATGCAGCCGTCGCCTGCCCGGCAGGGACCATCGCTGTGATGTTGCGATCGGTGGTGTCGACCACGTCCGTGCTGCTTCCGAACGGCCGCTGGTACACTGCGACCGACACCGTCATTTCGTTCGCCGCCGTCGTCGCGTACCACTGCCGGCACCCGGCCGCCGAGTCGCACAGCGCGGTCGCGCCGCTCACGCTGGTCACCCTCAGGTACCTCGTCGCCGCGGCAGCGGCGGGCCGCACCAGCGTCACCTGCGCCGTGCACGCCCTCGTCACGCTGCCCGCCACAACCGACCCCGGCTCGTCCGCGTCGTACACGTCGGCCGCCGCGTAAAACCGGAGGAACACGTCCGTTCGGTTCGCGGCCGGCGCCGCGCCCGAGAAGTACAAGTTGTCGAAGACGGCCGCCGTCGTCCCGTTGGCCGCCCCCATCCGCACAGACTGCAGCGTCGCGGCGCTGTCGGCACGCCGCAGCACCGGATTCGACAGTCGCTGCCCGGTTGCGGTGGTCACGCCGGATGACAGGTCGAGGAACACCCAACCCCGCGGCCACGGCACGTTGTCCCCTGCCCGGTTGCGCGGCTCGACAGAAACCGAGAACCGGGTGGACACAGTCGACGCCTCGGGCATCGCGACGGTCGTGTTGCCCGGCGTGCATGCCAGCGCGTCGGTGTCGTCCGTGAGGGAGAGCACGCGGAACCCGTGCCTCTCGTCGGTGAACGACTCCGGCCCGGCGCCCCACGTGCTGTGGAACGTGAACTCGCACCGGTGGCACGGCGCGCTGGTCCTGAGCAGAAACCGCGCCCCCCACGACCCCAGCAGCCGGGCGGGCGTGTAGCCCCGGACGAGGCACGCCGGAGGATCCGCGTCCGAGTAGACCCGGCACGCGCTCGCCCCGACGAGCGCCGACGGCGGCGAGTCCAGCAGCGAGACGCCGTCCCGGTTGCGGGCGCCGTCGGTCGGCGACGGGGAGGAGATCAGCGCGAAGATGTCGCCGTAGTGGAACTCGTCGACCAGCCAGCGGGACCCCATCGGCGTGCCTGGGTAGGCCGTGACCATGATGCCGTTGGTGACCGCGCTCACCGACACGGCGTCCACCGACGCTGCGCTCGACGCCGTCGCGATTTTCAGCGACTGCGCGACGACTCTGACGGGCGTTCTAATGGCCATGGTCACACTGACCGTCCCTTTCTTGAACGTGAACTCGATGAGACACCCAGCCGGCACCGTGAACCGCGAGCAGCCGACGTTGTTCATGATCCGGAACCACAGCCTGTAGCTATTCCCGGACCCCATGTTCGACGGCATGACGTCTTGGAACAAGTCGGTCGTGTACGCGGGCGAGGTGCGGAGGTTGTCCGCGCAAAAAGTGGGGGTCCCGTCGGCGGCCAGCTCGTGGCACGTCTGCAGGACGAAGTTCAGCGACTGGCTCTTCACGGAGCCGGCCACCGACCACCCGCTCAGCGGCACGTCCGGCGTGAGGACGCTCGCGCACGGGTCGGTTTCGGCCGCGCAGATCTCGTACTGCAGCTCGTACGGCACGAGGGCTTCGAGGTACGACCCTTCCATCGCGACAGCAACCGAACGGGGGCGCGGGAAGGCTCCTTCGTCGGTGGTTTCGGGGTCGGCGGGGAGGCTTTCGAAGGACCACGCTTGCGTCGGGACCGCGCCTGTGCCGGGGCCTTTCAAGCCGTGGATATCCATCGGCACGACGTGCGTGACTCGGATGGCGGCTGGCACCTGCCTTGCTACGAGGATCGCGACCCTCGTCCAGCTGCTGGCCGTGGCCGGGAGCTGGAAGTCGTCGAGGGCGAAGGTGACGTTGAAGAAGGCGACGGCCTCCTCGACGCCGGGTGAGAGCAGCGGGACGTTCGCGAAGTCCAAGTACCCGCCCTGCTGCCACTTCTGCCCCTTGACGACCGCCCAGGAGTCCGACACGAACGACGCGGCCAAGTCGGTGGGGACGCCCTGCCACGCGCCGTAGTCCAGGTCGCTGTACACGACGGACACCGATCCGTTGGCAGCAAACTCCTCGGGACCGCCGTGTCGCGCTTGGATGCGGAGGGAGCAGAGCGCGCCGTGGTGGCAGCGCTTCATGAAGCAAAGGGCGCTCGTTTCACTGCAACCGGAAGTTTCTTGTGGATCGGCGGGCTCGATTGCGGAGTTGACGCTGACGCCGTCCAGGCGGAGGGCGTCGGGCCAGTGGTTCTCGACGTTGATCCACAGCGGGTTGGAGTAGATGATGGGTCCCAGGGTGCCTGTCGGTTGTGCTGCGAAGCGGAGGCCACATCCGAAGTCGTTGTTCGACAAGTCTTTGTTGCACGCGGAGCGGAACTGCAGGCGGAACGTCACCGACCCGGCGGCGAAGAACTGCTTCAGACCGTCGACGCCCCACCCGTACGAAGCGCTCCTCTCCGTCGCGCAGACGCCGCGCACATTCCGCACCAAGAACTCGTCCGACTGCTCGCCGTCAACCGGCTCTGAGCACCGCAAGGCATCCCAGCTGCCAGGGCTCGGACACTTCTCCACCCATACTGCATACGAACCGTACGGCAACACACCATAGACAGAGGACGCCTGCACTACGACTGACAACGTCGTCCCCGACCGCACCACCGGCGTATACGAGAGCAACCCGCTCGTCGGTTCCGTGATGGCCTCTTCCGGGACCTGCTGGTATATCGATTTCGTCGACGAAGAATCGTACTCGATGAAGCGAACCGACTCGTTGAAATCGAGAAGCGGGGTGATTTCGAGCTTGCTGACCTGCACGTTGTCCGTGTAGTACCCCACGTTCAACTCCCGGTCGAAGAGCTGGTACACGACGCCGCCTTTCGACACCCAGCTGCTGGCGGGAATGCCGTTGCCCGGGGCGCCGAACCGCGGCGTGCCCGCCTTGTACAGACATATTTTGTACCGCCCCGTAGGTGACGTCACCACAGGCGGCAGGGTGAACACGATACCCCCGCGGGTCGCCCACGTGTCCCAGATGCGCGACGACGAGTTCGAGACGCGGATCAAGTAGAACCACCCGGTCGGCGGGTCTCCGTACCTGCTGGACACCTGCGGGCGCGTGCAGACGTTGACGTCGGTCACGATCGAGACGAGGTCGGTGTAGAACCCCGTGACCACGTTCGACGTGACCGCCCCGTTTTGCGCGCGGCACGGAATCCCGGTGCCGCTGACCTGGTTCACCGAGCACCACGACGACAGGGCAACCGCGGAGAGACCGTCCACCGACGTCGCCATGCGCAGGTCGTACGCGGTGAGGTTCGTCCTGTCGGAGGCGCTGAACTCCAAGTAGCTCGGCTGCGTGTACAGGTACTGAGCGCCAGATCCGCCGTTCTGGAGCCAGAGCCAAGGGAGGGACGCGGAGACGCGGTAGCACACGATGTACTTCCCGGGGTCGATCGGGATCTGGAACGTCACTTTAACCCCGTTCCCGACCGAACGCAGGCCCGGGCACGCGCCGGGCCCGGATGCACCGCCCACGGTGCAGGCGACCGCGGTCGACGTCGAGTCGACGGCCTGCGACTCGGAGCAGCTCGCGGTTTCGATGTCGGTCCACTCCCAGCCGGTCCCGTTGTTCGCGAGCGGCGGGTACCGGGTCGCCGCCGTCCCCGCGAGGACGAGCTTGAACCAGTTGCCGGAGCCCACGCCGCCGACCGCCGCGCCGGCGTGGGTCGTCACATTGAAGCCCCAGCCGCCCTCGGCGTCGGTGGTCAGCGGCGCGCTGGTGTCGCTGTCCCCGACGTACAGCGTCGACGCGCCGGCCAACGCGACCGCTTCAGCGTGGTCGCCGCGGAGGACGTCCCGCGAGATCAGGACCTTGTTGGGCTGCAGCGGTGCGGCGAGGAACCACTCCTTCAAGACGCCGGCGCGCGTTAAAAACTGCGACCGTGTCCCGGCGTCGTCGAGCACGACGACCTGGTTGGACAAGCCGCGGGCCTGCCGCACCTCAACCCAAGCCGCTCGGCTGGTGCCGTCTGGGTTCGCGAACGACGTTTTGAAGCACACTTTGTACTCGGTCCGCACGTCGGACCCGTCGGGCGGCAGCGGCGAGGTCATGATCGTCTCGGCCGTGTCCGAAGGCCCGTCGGCGGGCCCCAAGTCCTCGACGCCGGCGGCGGCCAAGCCGTGGAGGACGCCCTCCTTGGATACGTGCCAGGAGTCGCCGTGGTCGGCAACCTCGTCGTGCGCGAGGGCCCCCGCGTGGCAGGCGTGCGACGGGACGACGATTTTCGCGGCGTCGCTGCCCGCCGACGTGTCGAAGACGATCTCGCGCCGCGCCGCGCCGCAGCCCGGGTCGGCGGCGGGGTCCGCCGTGCACGCCGTGAACCGAACGAGGCTCTCGCCTTGGTTGATGGGTTCGTAACCAGGGGTTACGAACCACCGGATCCCGTTGTCGACGACCGTGAACGGGGCTGGGACCCGCCACCAGTGCAGCGCGTCTTCGCCGGCCCGCACCACGCGCACGCACAGCCAGTGGGCGCCCGTGCTGTGCGGCACGACCAGGCGGAAGGCGAGGTGGTAGGTCGTTTTGCCGACGCGGTACCGGTCGGTCGCCGAGACCATCGCCGAGGCTTCGGTGCTCGCCGCAGGCGCGAAGCAGTTGTCGTTGGCGAGCGCGCTGCGCGCGACCAGCTTCGCGTGGACCGCCGCGACGCCGTCCGGCACGACCGCTTTGTCGCCGCTGGACGCGACGGCGTCCGCGAACTGCAGCTCGAACTCTTGCAGCTCGCCGCTCACGAGGGCCGACCCCGCGTCCGGGTACGACAGGGCCATGCTCCGCGGCGGGAACACTTCGAACGTCTCGTTGAACATGACCCAGTTCGCAGTCCAGGTAGCCTTGTAGCAGAGTTTGTACTGGTTCTCGCCACCCACCTCATACGAAGGCAGCGTGATGGCACCAGCAGCGGCTCGGCTGTTGGAGTACGGCGAGTCGAACGGGACGATGTCGTCGTACACGGGAGGTGACACCCGGACCATGGCGAGCAGCTGAGCTGTCTCGGAATCCGTCGCGACGGGGCAGCTTTGCCCGCTGCAAAATGTGTCGGTCGCAGCAGACTGAAAGCCGCAGGGTGCCGACGCGTCAGCGAGTCCCGAGGTCGACAGGGATCCAGTGCCAGGGACGTCGCAGTAGAGTGATAAATACGTGTCTGCAAGGTCCGCTTGGGCGGGCCACTTCGCAGGCGTGATATCGCACTGGTCGCTGCTGGGCACAAGGCGCAGTACGTCGCCTGTCCCATCCTCGGAACGTGGGCCTGTCGTGATGTCCCAGCTGACACTCGAAATGAGGAACAGCGCTTCCATGCCACTGCGCTCTTCGCTGTACCTCACGGCCAGGTTGGACACAAGAGGATTTGTTTGCACCTGCAGGTACGTCGCATGCTGTTCAGGTGACCAGTCCGAGCGGCGGTAGTACGATTGGGAGGGGGAGAGCTGCCTCCAGTTCCACCCTCCGTGGCGGAAGCAAACGCGGTGTCCGGGAGCGTGAGCCAACGGTACTTTGAGGTAGAAGGCGACCGAGAGCACGTTCGTCAGGTTCGACGACGACCCATCGCAGGCGGGCGACTCGGTGAACGCGCGTTGGTCGCCGCATTCCGTGCCGCCGCCGTCGGCGCTCTCTGCGCCCATCGACGCGTCGATGCCGTTGAAAAATACGAGCCAGTCGCAGGGCAGGTCGGACCGGACCAGCCGCAGCGCACTGCCCTCGGTGGCTGCGAGGCTGTCGCCCGAAGCGTAGGTCCTCCTGTAGTTCCAACCCCGCCGGTCGAGCCGCTCGGGGTTGCTCGCGTTGGTCATCTCGACCGAAACCGGCCCCCATGTCGCCTCCCTCGTGTCGTTCATGTACCAGGTGACCTCGGGCGGGATGCCCTTCCCCGGGGACCACGCCACGTCGGCGCCGTACTCGTACGGAACCAGCTGCGTCGGCGCCCCGGCCGGCGACATCGCCGACGGGGGAGGCGTGTACACCTCTTCCAGATGCCGCCACTTCGCGGGCACGTCGCCGGAGCCGCCCCAGTGCCACGGGGCCAGCCGGAACCCGGCGTGCGGCGTCGCGGCTTTCCGGTAGCAGACGTACCACCGGCTCCCCTTCTTCGGCACCCAAACCGTCGAGTACGTCGCCGGCAACCCGTCGGCGTCGTCGGACGACGCGCCCAGCGGGTCGCTGGGATCCGCGGTCAAGTCGGCGGATCCGATGGGCATGGCCGCGCCGTTCTCGGAGTACCCACCCTGCCCGTCGACGGCGTGGCCGTCGGGCGCGGCGGCTCGCGGGGTGTCGAGGGTCCGGTCCCAGCAGCCGCTCTTCGCGAACGAGCCGGCGGGCGCCAGCGGCGCGTCCCGCAGGGTCCGCGCTTCGTCGAAAAAAGACGCGGGGACGAGCTTGAACAGGTCGCCGCCGCCGGCCGCGCCGGCCCAGTAGTTGACCGTCGGCGTCGGCGGGACCGGGAAGGCCAGCGGGGACGGCGTCCACTCCGTTGAACGGACCGTCGTGGCCCGCGCCGGCGCGGCGGAGAGGCCGCCCGCGGCGGAGTCGTCGAAGCGGATCGTCCCCCAGGTGCCGGGGCTCACGTCGAACATCGTCCAACCGACGCGTTCCGGCAGAACGGTGAACTGCGGAAACGTGCCCGACGACTCGCAATCCGTCGGGTCCGTGCACCTGTAGAGCTTCCGCCACATCGGCGCGGAGTCGACGGAGCTGTTGGTCGCGGCCGTGGCGTTGATGATCGCCGCTCGCTCTTCCCGCGACGAGTAACACACTTCGAAGTCGGTGTCTACCTCCATCGGCAGCCGCACGTACACGTACGCATGCCGACTCGGGTGGTCCGACAGGGAATACTCAGTGCTCGCCTGCCGAGCCCCCTCGTTCGCATCACCGTACGACCCGGGCTCCGTCCACTCGTCGACCAACGGATTCGAGTACTGCGTCCCAAAGCGACCGACGCCCCCTGCCGTGGCTCCCTCGAGCAACCCGACGTAAGCCGCCGGTTGCCAAACGCCGTCCGCCGTCACTTCGTTGCTCCCGTGGTACGTTGCCTTGAAGCTCTGGTGTTCGTACGTGCACGGAGTGCCCTTCGGCACAAGCTTCAGGTTGTCCCCATGCCCACATGGGGCCAGCCCATCGTAAGACGAAGACGCACCGCAGGCGGAGGCTGGATACGTGAGGGCGAGGGACGGTTCGGAAGAGAGAACTTGGATGATGCTGTACTGCCCGGCGGTGGCCTCCGGGAGATGGTACCACACTTTTGAAGGCAGGGACCGGAAAACGGTCTGCACCGAACCGTCGCCTTGCTCGACGCCGAGCAGCTGCCACGAGCCGCGCACAGCCGGCCGCACGAAATCGTCTTCCAGCGTGTGTTTGAAGCAGATGAGGAAATCCGTGTTCGCGGCTGGCGACGAGAACGTGACGTGGGCGAACGCAGTATACGGCAGACTCTTCGCATTGTCTGCGTCGCTGAGCCCGAACTCGGACGTCGAGTACACCTCCGTCGAGCTGTCAACGTACTTATCACAGTCGGTGTGCTTCGCTGGTTCAAAGACGAAGACCCGTGTTTCCAGGGTTCGTGACGTAGTGACGTTGAAGGCATTGATGGCGTTCGAGTCGACGACGGTGGTTATTTGAACCCGCAGCTCTTGGCCCTGCGTGAAAACGGCTGGAGAGATGATCGCTGTGTAGTTGTCGAAGTACAAGTGAGTGGCCGTGGCCGTCAGCGAGAGCGACAAGGACCCTGACAGGGTGTCGGTGGCGGATAGGGTTGAGGAAGCAGTCGCGGTGGATGTGACCGTCGTGGTGGGGACGGTCAGGCTTTCGGTGGAAGTGGCGGTGGGGAGGGTCAGCGTCGGGGTCTGCACCGCGCCCGCGGCGCGCAGCGTGCCGCTGAGCGCGAGCAGCTTCAGAAGCCACATCGCGCGGAAGGGCGGCATGGCCGTCGCGCGGCGGCGCGAGGGCTGCCGGGGCCCGGCCAGCCCTCGCG
This sequence comes from Diplonema papillatum, assembly GCA_030068145.1. Taxonomy (NCBI): domain Eukaryota; phylum Euglenozoa; class Diplonemea; order Diplonemida; family Diplonemidae; genus Diplonema; species Diplonema papillatum. The sequence goes on along the minus strand of JAPJBO010001432.1, from coordinate 23,953 downwards.
CGGGCAGCCCGCCACGACGACGACTCGGCGGATTATATCGCCCGTCCTCTCGCGGCACGCCACCGCTGTCCCCACCCACTCCCCCCGCCCGTCGCGAGCCCACCCCACACCTTTTTGTAGAGTTGAAGTTCGCTTGAAATTCCGGGGGTTTAGGGTCTCCGTGTGACCGTTCATGGATGGGTTTTCGTAGAGCAAGAAAGGGCTATACAAGAAGAGGTGGTAGTCGTTGCTGACGATCCGAACTGGGCACCAGCTCCTGACACTAAGCCGGTCCACCGCTGTCTCCTGGACTGCATCGCATTACCTGCCGCATCACGGCATTCTGCATTTCTAACTTCACACTAACTGGAGGGGAGCTTACCCTAATTCGCGAACAGTTATTTCGGGTCTGCGACGAAAAGCTGACACATGTGGTACGCATGCGTCTAACGAGTCAAGACCGCTTCGGTTTACTTCTTCAAACGGGAGAACAAGGGAAAGGCAGATGGTTCAAACTTGAGCGGGAGAGCAAAGTAGGGGGGACAGCAAATGCTGTTACCAAGAAGGAGTCGGAGGAGGTATGCATCGTGCACGGTGGGAGGAATATTATCCGCAACTGCGGGAGGAGTCAATGTAGGGGGGGTTGTGGGGGGGAGCGAACCATTGGGCCAGGATGCCACGTTGCAAATACCTGCACCACTGTGCGTCACCTTTTCACGAGCACTTGTAGCCGTATTGTTCCAGTCCGTGTTTGGAGCCTTTCTGCCCGCCACGATCATCATCGTTGGGGATTGTACCGTCGCGTGCCGTTGTGTTGTGCACATTTTCGCGAGCTGCACGCCGTTCGCGGATATATCTTCCCTGGACATGCACGTACAGAGTGTGCCCCAGTTACACATGAAATGTTGGTTGTACATCCGCTTTTTGACGTGAGCTTTAGCTACAGCTTCGAGGCTGTTTCCGCCGTTTTTTTTGAAACTGTCCTGATAGCCCCATCCACAATCGAAGACGTATCTAGTTACCTTAGTAGTATGGCCAGCCGCCGTGCTCCGTGCTGCATCGAACTATTACTCGATAGCCTGCACTAGTGAAACGTGCTTTACCTTCGAAACAACTCCAGCCGGAGGACATACAAGTGTGGTGGAGTCGTTTCGCTGGACGAGCACATCGTAATAACTCTCCTCCCGGCACCCCTTCGCTGCAAGCGATGGGTGAATTTATACGACGTCTTTTCGGGTAGATTTCGGGGTCGTGGCCTCGTACAGAGCGGTAGTACTCATCGGACTAGTCTTAATCTTCTTAAACTCGGCATCTGAGGCACGAGACCGTGGAACAATCCGGCTTTTGAGCTGAATAGGAGACTAAAGTGCTGAGAAAGAGCTTGCGTGTGTTTTGTATGCGGTGCGACCAAGGAATGTCGGTCGGTTTGTACCTGTGTTTTGAGGAAGCATAGATGACCCGGACTGTATGCCCGGGAGATATGCTGCTAATCTGTGCAGGCTGCTCGTGGGGGATGGCGTCGGTGCGAAGCGCCCCCGCGCTACTCTGCGGTGTTCACCCAGGAGAGGGGTGCGGGAGACTGCTTGCCGTTTGCGCTTCTTGTTTAGCCCCTTTAGCCGAGGATTTTCCACCTTCTGCTACGTCTGGCGTTGATACCGGACCAGACCAAAGTCTTCAGAGAAAGTCAAGGCACTCCGTCGGTATGGGGAAAACCTTGGTTGCTGAGTGGTTGGCGGTCAAGTGGTTGAATGCGTTGTTTCTGGTTGGTGTGTAGAGAGCGGGATCTCATGGTGTTGCTTGGGACAACCTTCCTCAAGTGCATCTGTTTCTGCTGCGATTGGTCTCTGCTCATGTTGCATAGCCAAAACCTTTCCGACGTTTGTTGTCGGCTCTCTCGTGTGCTTGCCCCCTTGGCGCCCGGCTAGTTCGCCATTATTCTAGAGAGAAACTTCGCTTGAAACTCCGGGGGTTTGTTTTCAGTATCCGGCGATGTTCGCCGAGTAAGTTGCCGCTCAAAGTAGTTGTAAAATTTGTTGCATTCTCAAAGTATTTAGGTTGCTAAGTAGCTGGTGATCTGCCGCAGAGCTCTGCAGTGCGGATAGGTAGCGTCAGCAGTACTCAAGTGTCTCTGCCAAGACTGCAGGCCCTGTTTGCGAAGTTGCGGAGATTGTTTTAGGTGCGACCATCGCTCCGACCGTGCGAGCAGTCCGAGGTAGACTCTAGCTTTACAGAAAAGCGCCGTAGTTTCCACACCCATTTCTTCGGTGCTACGCCGCTGAATTTCTGCGAAAATTGACGTTCGTTTCCTAGTGGAGCCGCTGTTAGAATTGTCTCTGTCGATGACTTGCTTCGTATTCATTTTGTTCGTTCCTAGCATTTGGCGTAAAGTGACTGCGTCACCGGCCAACGAAAAGACACAAAAGAAAGAGAGAGAGGGGGCGGGAAAATGGTTGAATGTTCAGGCAGAACTTGCCCCTCGTACATGTGGGGAGGGGTTGCAAAAACGTGCTTGGAATGGTATGTGCTCAACACGTGTCTCGGTCCTTTAACACGGACATTATAAGGCGGACCATCATCAGCGAAACCTGACCGCCTGGGAGTCTGAGCATGCGAGGGGGGTATTGAGAATAGTGTGTGTACTGGTTTTTTGCTTGCGCGGATGGGGGTGCGTTGCTTTGGTAGTCGCCTAAGAACTAAACTGGAACTTGAGTGACAGAAAGTGAGCCCGTAGCCAAAGAACACCTCTGTTAGAGGTGCAAGCATGCTGAGCATGTGTAGCACGAGCAGGAGAACCAACGCAACGCACCTTTGTCTGGAGGATAGAGAAGAGAAGATGCATAGTGAGGGGCGACCTGCGCGTCGAAGTGAAACTCGTCGGTTGCTGCCGCGCCGGCCGGGAGATCGCAAAAACTGGCCGAGTAGCTTAGTATTGGGTCTCGTCGCCCAGCCAACCGCGGAGCGACTGCGGCCCTTTCCTTCTTGACTTCCGCACCCCCTACTTCACTCACGTTGTGGCTACGTGGGTTGCCTTCTCGCCGTTTGTTGGAGGGGGGCTAAAGCTAGAGAAAGGGTGTGTGGTCGTCACATTAGCTTAGTGTCTCAGGGCATCTTCCCACCCACCTGTACGTTCTCACAGTCAGCGGGGCACCATTAAGGGAGAGAGAGATAGAGAGAGATAGAGAGAGATAGAGAGAGATAGGGAGAGATAGAGACTGAGAGAACACATCAAACGAATGCGGGCCTCCACCGTCAGGTGGACACGCTAGATCGGGGGCGGCTCTCTGGGAGGGGCGGAAGTAGTTACGCCTCAGCAGTCCTAGGACCTCTTCCCACCCATCTGCATGGTAGTCTTCGCTACGCGCTGATCTTTTCCGAGAGAGGGCGAGAGGAAGACGTGGGTGTGCACAAGGGTGCAGCTGAGCGAGACGCCAGAGAGAAAGGGAATGAGTGTGGGTGTCCGCGTAAGGCGAGACAGAGAGATGCGACGGGAAGAGCCGGAGTCGGAGAAGGAAGGTGACGATTGCTAGTAACTGGTTATGAGAGCGACGCAGTCGGACTGCATTTCTTCGTTCGGATGCTCCTCTCCTCTTGTCACAGTTATCTGGGTTTCGCCGCTTCTGCGGCGCATACTGGAAAATGGATAGAGCTGACTGGCTACACACTCACGTGGTATCGGCCACTGTGGTTTCCAAGGATCAAGCACACGGAAGCATGCATTTTCTGGCAGCAGCTACAAGTTTCGTCGATTTAGTCTGTCGGTTGAAGGACAACAGTCCAGTCTCAATCATGCAAGTCTGAGAGAAAAACGGTGATGCAGCGGATCTGCAGACGGTTCATTTGTTAAACGGCGGGGAAGGGCGTCCGCCGGTTGTACTGCAAAGAATTGAACTGATTCAACCCGACGCCGCTAGGCGGGGCGGGAATCCTCCTGAACTTGACTTTCGCCTTACGGACCACTCTCTTCACTCGCTTTGCTTACCCGATGACACTTTCGAACTGATCCAGCTGAGTTCCGCACTCGACGAGTTGTTGCTACGCTTCGTGGGATTGCCAGGTTGAGGCGCCCTGCTATGCACGCTTTTTTTGCTTTTTTGTTGTTTCGTTGTTCCCTTCTTTCTTTCCCACGAGCCAGCGTTCGCCCGGGCCCCCTAAAACCATGCTCTGTAGAAGGGGCAGGATACGGGGAGTTCGCAGGCAGTTCGGATGAGGCCAGCCATCGCTCTGGGTGGGGTTTTGTAGACTACAGAGAGCCCAGTCTTCCTGCTGAGAGAGGGGAAATATTGCCCGCCTAGCTTTGGGCGTGTAAAGTAGGCTTGAATCCCTCGGGGGGGACAAGCTTGCAATAGTTAACGTTCTCAACACCGCACCGTTCTTATCTGCACCGTGCTTAGGATACTTAAGGCGGATCGGAACCTGAGTCGGCAGAGGACAGCGGTGTGAGTCTGGAGGTGGTATTCGTGTCTTTGGGTTCACACACACGTACATTTCGATGACAGACTCTTTTTTCTTGTGTACGCGGCGAATGTACTTTCCCATCAACATGGCACTACCACACGATCATCCAAACGCAGTTCACATCCCGTGAGTGAGTTGATTAACCCTCAGGCGATTCAGTGCGTATGGACTAAAGCTTCCCTTTCGGTGGTTACCGCCGCGTTGGCTTTTCAGATTTTCCTTTTTCGTTTTGGATTGGACAATGGAGAAGGACGTGCGGGAGGAAGCTGCGGTGAAAGCTGTCTACCGGCGACCTAGCCACAATTGATTGTTGGATCCCCTCCCTTTGTTCCCAACCACAGGCAAAGCAAATCATATTCGCCTTCATCTACTGAGTTTTTCGCTAGCTAAAGCAAACGAGCGAGTCACATATTTGCTGTTAGTTGATGTTCGCCTGCATCGCCAACGGGGAGCTACGATGGGTATAAGTAAATAACGTTCCAAACTTAACTCTCCGAGTTTTGGGGCGGCATGTTTGATTCGTGCCGCTTGCGGTGGAAGTACACTACGTTAGGAAAAGACATGCACCCCCCTCACCTGAAGGCAACGCCCGAGGACACCGACACCGACGGCTGTCACATTGACGAAACGATTCCAGAGAGGAAAACATCTAGACATACGGTTACGCTGGCGGAGGCAAATCTTAGTTCCGCGTGAAACCAGAGCTGCCGCCAAACGCCAGCATCAAGTCTTCTTCGTTAAGAGGCAGAAGCACGGGTGCGGAGACCCTGCGGGTCAAATGGAACTGCAGATACCCCGTATCTGCTGCCTTTTGGTGTGGGAAGGAAGGGGAGGGGAGGAAATTAACACACAAAAACGATGCAGCGGCGAGCTCAGGCTTCGACGAAGCATTCTGTGCGCGACAGCCGCTTTGTGTTGTTTATGACAAGACTTCAGATGAGTGCTGTACAGGTGGAAGAGCTGAGAACGTTTTGAGTAACTACCCGGAAGAATGTGCACTTTCCCGGGGGGGCCTGGTTATTGAAGCAGGAGACTTCATATCGGGATAGACTCAACACGAACCACGCAAGGCGCACTCATCCATGGAGCTGAGCGGACTGCTTCCGAACAAGGTACCGCAGGTGGTGTGCAGGCCGACTTTCCGGGGTTCAAAGTCACGGTCCTCTGAAGAAGTTGAACTGTCAATGCTCAGTTGGATGGATGGATCGGCAGGCGGTGCGTCTAAGATGTAAAGGAGGCAGGCGCGCAGCTTGGCGGACATTGTGCTAGGGGGAAGGTAGCAGAGGTGGTGCGCAATGGTGCCGATGAGGTTCTTGAGTTCGATGGTGCGGATCCCGCAAATGTTGACCTTCGATGCCATGAACTTCATCCACGTTAGGATGTCCGCGTGGGAGGCGTTGTTCGTGAGTCTGTTGATGTACTCCCGCAAGTTCTCCGTAAAGCGGAGCGGGATGACTTCGTCATGCATATCCTCGATCAGCTGGCTGAGGTGAGTCTTGCCGCAACTACAGCGGCGGTGAGACAGGACGGTGCACGACTGCTTCGCGTTGCGTGCCATTGTGTGTTTTTTTTTGGGTTCTGTTTGCAAGAGGGGCTCCGGGAAAATCACCCTGTAGGGAGTGGCGGTTCAACTGCTTGATCTCCGGTTGCTTTGGTGAGGATGCGGTAATAGGCTCCGGAAGGGTCGCTTTTGGAAAAGTGGGCCCAATGAGGAGCGTGCACTGCACCAGTATAAAGGTACGGATCCGCCCATGTCTTTCGAGCATGTGGTATGTCATTCATACTCATTCTAATCGGCATCCCTCTTCTTGAATCGCGAACGATCCCTTTCCGTGGAATGTTGACACCGCCATTTGAGATTATCGAGGCGATCTCGAGGTATGAGCTGGGGAAATTCGTACTCAATTAAGGGTTTTGTCATCGGGATAGTTGCAAACATTGCTGGTAGCTTTTCCGACAAATTTCGTCGTCATGACCGGAATCAGAATCCGCGCTTGCTCGTTTCCGTGCGTCACTCGGAGAACCGGCAGTTGCGACTTGGCGGGAGCCCCACTCCCAGATATATGCCATTTCTTCACCTATTCTTAGCTTTCCTGCGTTCCCTTGACAATCCAGCCTGCAATCCGACGGCCAGCCCACCGGGTGTTGTGCAGTGTTTCGTGAGATGAGAAAGGACAAAGCTCGGGTCTGCGATTGTGGAGGCAAGAGCGGAAAGTGATGAGCCTTTGATACGAGGCCGTTGACAGAAGAAGCATTGTTTGGGCGGGGGACGGGGAGGCTAGTAAGACTTTTCCCGGAGCGCTCGCCTACGACGGCTAAGTCATAGCGTGGGTTCAACAAAAATGAACCATCTTCTGTGTTGGAATGCTGCAGTTTATTCGTGTGCAGCAGCGTGGCGGTGTCTTCCGGCCCCACCTGCGCCGTCGGCATCGCTTCCGGTGGCAACTCGTCACCCGAGGGCCAGTTGCCGAAGTGCGTTGCTGTCTTGAGCGTACGGGGACCGAAGATCATTTAATTTTTCGGGCACTCGAATACGAAACAAACACAATGTTGTGTCCTTCACTTACACCACCGTGTGTTGTTTTTTTTTTTTTTTTCACTCAGGACTCTTTCCCTGTTGTGTTCGTGTGTCGTGTACGGGTAGACCCGCATGACCTCACGTCCGTTCAACACGTGATTCGGTAGTTCCAGCACTTGCTGCTTGCTGCACTGTTGTCGCGAGACTCGTCGCGTCGCAATCAACGCCGCCTGTTGACGCACTTGAACGTAGGTGTCTTCGACGTGCGTGTGCCATTTGTGTCTTCGACGTTTGGGCGGTCGGGTTCGGCTCAGCGCTGCATCTTGTTTTTGATCATCGCGATCCAACTCGCCGGGGCCTCGCCGCTGGGAGCCAGGGCCACGTCGGGCGGCGCAACGTATTTAGCGGGCGGCGCCTCGTCGTCCGACGAGTCGCCGCCGGGCGCCGGCCGCTTGCGCGACGCCGCCGGCGGCTGCCCGGGCTTGGCCGCGGGGGGCCTCCCGCCGCCCGTTGCCGCTTCGCTGGTCGAGTCGCTGCCCAGGCTGCCGTCGCTGTCCCCGCTGGCATCGCTCTCGCCGTCGCCTGCGGCCTCCGGGTTCCCGGTCGCGGGGGCTTGCTCTTGCGGTTGTCCATCGTCGGCGTCGTCGTCGTCGTCGCTGCGTGACTCGGCGTCGCTTTCACCTTCGCTGGCGGATGCGTCCGCGGCTTCGGCGGCGGTGGCTGCGAGCTGTTTTTTCGCTGCCTTCGAATCAAGTCTGAGTTTGAGCCGCTTGCGTTCTTTGAGGGAGAGGAGCGCGAAGGCGACCTCGTCTTCCCCGCTGGCTTTGGCGTACTCGTCCTGCGTCATCTTGCCGCTGCGCAGCTTCTTGATGTTGCGGAAGTCCTCGTTCAGCTCGTCGAGCTCCATCTGGTTCCAGAGCATCTTCTTCTTCCTCGCGCCGATGGTGGCGTCGTCCTTGACCTGCTGCCGGACCTTGTTTCTGTCACTCCTCTCTTTGGCTTCCTCCCGCTCCGCCTTGTCTTTGATCCGCTTCTGCCGTTTTTCCTCCTGTTCGTCGGTCACGCACGTGATGGACTTCGGGTCGATGTCCTTGAACTCGGCTCCCAGCGGCACCAGGGCGCTCGCGACGTGCGCCAGTTCCGGCATCTTCGGGAGGCGCAGGAGGGCGTGCGCGTGGGCCAAGTCGATCACGTCGACCCGCCCGAGCTTGAAGATGTACCGCAGCGCGTGGTCGCGGTACGCGCGCGTCCACGTCACGAACGCCTTCACGGCAGCGTCGAGGAGGTTCCTGTCTAGCACCGCTGCCCGCCGCACGGCGCGAATGAACGGCGACGCGCACTCCTCGCCGATGACCTGCGGGGAACGTGGGGGATGGAAATCTTAGTTTAGTGATCCGAGAGGCAGAATCTTGCCTCTCAGATGTATGTTTGATGCTAAGAGCGAATACAGGGTGTTGTCGACAACATGCTTCTTTACCATGGGACTTCGTGGGGTGAGAGAACATCAACATCCGAAAAGGCTAGAAAGACCTCGGAAATAGGGTCTGAACCCTTGCGAGCCTGGCCTTCTGGATTCATTTTTATCGCAGCGGTGGTGGAGTGCCCCTCGTCTCGGGGTATCTCGTGTACCCAAAGTTAGAGCTTAAACTAACGGGAGCAGAAGATTCTGCGAGCAGAAGACAACTTTTTGTACCAGCGGAACTCACCTGCTTGGTAAGTTTCATGTAGTACGCTGCCAACTACTAGCGCTTTGTACCATCAACATTGCTAACTCACACAAAAACAGGAAAAGGGGAAAAAGGGGGATGGGAGGGGGCGGAGGCACACCACGCGCTCCACCGCCTTTCCGGCCTTGAGCAACCGCTTCTCGCGGCGGCGCTTGAGCTTTTCGCGCAGCCCGCGCGACACGAGGCGCACGCGGAACCGCACCGAGCCCTTCGGGTTGCGCTTCGTCGTGACGCCGTCGGGGTCGGTGCGCGCGGTCGGCGCCGGTTTCGGCGCCTCGCCGGCCTCTTCCTCGCCGTCGACGTTCTCGTCGTCGTCCTCGTCGTCGCTGCTCTCGTCGGAGCCGGCGTCGGACTCCTGCTCGAACGCGTCGACGGCGCCCGGCGGTTTTTCGAGGGACACGTTCTGCAGCCTGAGGTACTCGACGTACGACGACTCGGGCGGCGACAGGTAAATCATCGACTTCCCCTCCTTGCCCATGCGGGCCGTCCGCCCGATTCGGTGGATGTACGTCTTCGGATCCGCCGGCGCGTCGAGCTGGAAGACCCAGTCCACGTCCGGCACGTCGAGGCCCCGCGCCGCGACGTCCGTGCACAGCAGCACTTTGCACTTCTCGGTGTCGAGCTCTTTGAACTCGTTGAACACCTTCTTCCGCTTCTGCAGCATCATCTGCCCGTGCAGCGGGAACAGCTCGATGCCGGCGGCGGCGAACCTCTCGCCCTCTGCAGCGACCAGCGCGCGCCAGCTGAAGTCGACCTCGGCGCACGTGAGGAAGTACGCGATGACCTTCTTGCCTGGGGGGGGTCCGAGGCCGTGTCGGGTGTTGGCGAGGAGGAACAGGGAGAGGGCCTCGAGCCGGCGGTCCCTGCGTAGGATGCGGTAGTACGACGTCAGCGTCTCGGGGGTCTGCACCGTCTTCTTGCCGGGGCCCGAAAACAGCGCGCCGGCGGTCTTCTTCTTCACCTGCACCCGCACGACGACTGGGTGCCGCAGGCCGACCCGGATCAGCTCCTTCACCTCCGACGTCTGCGTCGCCGAAAACAGCCCTGTCCTCCTCTGCGCGGGGATCCTCTGCAGCAACGCGTCGACTTGCATCGCGAAGCCGTGCCCGAGGAGCCGGTCCGCCTCGTCGAGGATCAGCAGCTCGATGCTCTTGCACTGCGCGTCGGCGCCCTCGAGGCCGACGACCATCATCTCGTACATGCGGCCGGGGGTCCCGATGGCGATCGTGGCGCCCTTCTTCTGGTACGAAGCCACGTCCCTCGCCGCGTCTCGGCCGCCGATGAACGAGTTGACCACAATTTTTTTCCCTTCGACAGCCTCAACGTGCTCCGAGAAGAGGCCGGCTTCCTTCTCAACCTGAATGGCAAGTTCGCGCGTCGGAAGCAGGATGGCAACCACGATCGCCTGCGGGTTGTCCGCGATCACGTTGTTGTACACGTCCGGCTTCAGGCAGGTCTCGAAGGCGGGGATGAGGTAGGCGAGGGTCTTGCCGGACCCCGTCACGGCCTCGACGACGACGTCTTTGCCGTTGAGCATGAGCGGGATGGCGGCGGCCTGCACCGGGGCCATCGTCGGGAACCGCTTCTTCTCCTCGACGAACGACAGACACGCCCGGCTGAGCGGCGGGTTGGTCAGCCGCGACCAGCTCCCGGCCGTCGCGCCGCCGACCGTCTGCGACGCGGCCGCGGGCTGCTGCGCATCGTCGGCCGCCGGCTTCGCCTTCCCGCCCTTCTTCCCCTGCGGCTTCTTCGGCGCCTTCGCCGATGCCTTCGCGGGTGGTTTGGCGAGTGCCTTTGCCGGTGCTTTTTTCGCCGATGGTTTCGCGAGTGCCTTTGCCGGTGCCTTGGCTGGGTCTGCCCCCTTTTCGGCGGCTCGGGCGTTCGCCGCGGGGGCGGGCGCGGCCGCCCCGTCGGCGTGCTTGCTCTTCTTCGCCGCCGCGGAGGCGTCCTTCGAGACGCTCCGCTTCCGCTTGACGACGACGAGCTTCTTCACCATGGTGCACGCTCCCCCCCAACTAAGTTTTCCCCCCCGTTTCCTCCCCGCTCCCGAACCGACGCAGCGACGTCCGAAGACGCGACACCTCCGCCCCCCGCCGCCTTGGTGAGTGTTGAGAGTATAAAGTGCAGCGGCGCCCCCCGAAAAAGGCAGGCAACGTTTGCCCCCGGACCATCGGCTGCTGCCGGCAATCGCTACCGGGTGTGCGGTGTGGCGTCGACGCCTGCGGCCCCCTGTTTTTAGGACACAACGTGGGGATGTTCCGCGCCCCCCCGCCCCCCCCATTCTCGGCGCGCTCCGTCTCTTACTGGCCACGCACGGAAGGGAAGGGGGGGATTTTTTTACGGGCGAAGAAAGATCCTCTTGGGAGGAGAGCTGCGCGACACTAGAAACAGCACATACGAAGAGGTCGTCACCTGAGTGTGCAGACCATCGTCCTGCCCCGGTTTACGCCCGCGCGTGCCGCCTGAATAAAACTAGCGTCACCAGGCTCCTCGTGCCAACAGAGGCCGGAGCTAAAGCAAGAGACAACCGAGTGTGTCAGCGGAACCCCGTTTCCAATGCATTCGCCGTGTTCGCTGTCAAAGACTGAGGGCGAAGGGTGGGAAAATTGGGAACTGGCCTCGTCACTCACCACCTTCCCAAACGCAACGAAGGGGCGATCTACGTTGGTTGCTTCTGTACGTCGCGGCGGAGTAAAACAGAAGACAGAGCGGAAAGCGATGAATTTCCGTGTAAATTGAGAGGAACACTCGGGGGTGTCCGTGAGTCAGAAACCAACGGTTTTCTTTGCTGACATTTGGTGGTACACGCTCGAGGCTCGGCCAAGACCAAAACAAGGCGGAAGAAACCCCACACTTGTTGAAGACTTACGCAGATACTGAGGGCATGACGACAATCACGGTTTGCGCCACATAACAGAACGATCTTGCTTCCCCCACGAAAGAAGGTGGCATTTCCCCACATGCAGTTGTCGCGTCATTCTCAGCTGATTGCGCTCCGGCGCATGCCAACACAGTGGTCCTGCGACGGTATCGCGCGGGTAGAAAACTCGGTTTCATCCACGGTGTTCCGTTTCGTCGCCTCGCCCGGAATCGCCGCTCGACTTGCTTTACGGAGTGAAAATACGTTTCGCCGACTTCATTGCGGGCCTGTCCTCCTGCTGCGCCGCTTTTGTCTTCTTCGCGTTACCATGTCCACGTTCCCTCGAAAAGGTGCCGCGTTGGCAGCCTCGGCGGGTAAATCAAGTCCGCGGAGTCATGCCACGCGGCGTGCGAGTTTGCACGTACGCCACGTCTGGTAGCTATTTTCGGGAACCCTCGGTGCCAATTGAACGAAATTAGGTAAACGTGGCGCTGCGGATTCTGACGCAGCTCCAGACGGAACACGTTGACGCCCTTCCTTTCTGCTCCGCAAAACGCTTGCACGCAGTCGCCTCCGTTCTATGCAAAAATCGGGCTTGAGCCAATGGATGTCCCAACAATATTCGGTACATGTGCAAAAGGACCTCGTTTCTTGTTTGCTTGAACGTAGTTGCCTTGCCCCAGGAAGCGTAGACCGGCATTCCACCCGCAGTCTCAGCAACAGGGTCGACAATGTTCTACCGTCATCAACTTGCCTTCAGCAAAGATCAACTGTGATCAGCAGCCTCATGCATAAGCCGCGGTCGTGCCAGTTGCTGCGAGTGTTCTATCGCGTCGTCGGACTCTGAACAGCCTTAACTTTTGTTTAACCAACCTCCCTGTGTCGTAAACCAACTGGGTTGATACTTCTGATGGAGAAGAACTTGTAGCTTTGTGCACTTGATGCTCTCCACAAACCGTCACGAGCGCACTTCGCATCAGCGTCACAACATCACCACATGGGCTGCTTTGAAGGTTCGAGAGGTGTCGCTTCACTCCATGCAGACAACCCTCAACTTCTTTTGTTTTTGTCGACTGCTTGAGTTCTTGCGCCAGTGTCCTGTGTTTCGTGGTTATATTTTTTAGAACCCTAGTTAAAGTTCACTTGAGATTGCAAGATTTTAAAAGCGAACTTCGTCGTTGACGGGCAGATGGGCTGTGCGGTTTCGGCAACTTCGACACTGAAAAGAGGCCTTGTTCACTAGAAAACTGGAGTGAGCCCCTGCATCAAGAGAGCAACGGCGCCCGTTAAAACGCGCTTGTCAAATCTCCGAGTTAGATGTCTCATCATCACTTGACGGCTCTGGGCCCTCCCGTCCATCTCACCACCGCGTCTACCACAGAACCTTTTCCCACCCACGCATCGTCGCTGATCGTTCCCGAGAGAGAAAAAGAGTTGAAGTATGGCTAAAGACACAGTGGGTGCCACCTGAGGGGAATAATCTCAGGGCCGCCCACAGAGAAAGAGAAATACATACCCAGTCATGAGTCGCCTTGGCTGGCAGGTAGGTACCTCCGATGCGGTCCCACAAGGTGGTGTACTGGCCGTAGTCGTAGACAAAGTCCGCGTGGTGCACGGTGTGATGTCCGGCGGACAGGAAATAGTTGCTGCCGAAGCACACCTGGTCGTGGATGTTGATGCTCCACATGTTGACAATCATGAACATCGCCGCGAAAACAATGTTGTTGAACGGGACCATGTACACGAAGATATAGTACGGGAACCCCTGCGTGCAGGCGTCTAGCGGGGTCATCGCGTGGCTTGTAAACGGCGTCGTGTACCGGAAGATGTGGTGCAGCTTGTGGATCTTACGGTAGAAAATCGGGTGGTGGAGCCCCCGGTGGATCCAGTAAATTACGCAGTCGGTGAAAGCCAGCATGCCCACGATGCTCAGAAACATGTAAGCATATCCGGCAGCGTCGTTAGGCCATTCGGTGTATATCTGGCTGAAGCCACGGTGGATGAAAAAGCTGGCCGGGGTCATTAAGAAGCCCATACGCCAGACCGAGTTCAGCGCAACGGAAATCTCCAACTTGATCTGCTTCCAGAGATCTTTCTCGTCGATGGTGCTGTAAGGGTACAGCTGCTCCTTCTTCCACACGAACGTGTGCAAAAAGCTCAGCGTTGCCGGAATTATGTACATCGTTGACCCGCCAACGGCGAAGATAGAATAGTACATCACAAGCTGCGTCTGCCACGCATTCTTATCGATCATGCCTTCTGGAAAATGGGGCGCGAGCAAATCGCACGCGAAATCATGAGCGATGTCCATCGAGAATCTCACTGCCCTTCGGAGGGGTTTTTTTCTTTTTTCCTTTTATGAGACAGGTTCAGCACGTGTGAGCTAGTGGTAGTAGTAGGCGTACGACGGCAGACATCGAGCGGGTAGCGTGTGTACGATGACCAGCGGGCTCCCGTATCGGGTTGCACTGAAGGGCATTCGCGGCGGCCATCCACCTGGTATAATCACCACGGCAACAAGACATGTTGCCAACCGAGCCCGAAACTGCCCTAGTAGTGAGCTGGAACTATAACCGTTTCTCCTTAGCGCGACGGGCGTCCCAAAAAATATCAAGGTGCTTGCGGAGGATTCTCGGCCACATACACTACATACAGGTTTGTCATTTTTTGCGAAGCTACTGGTCAGATGAATTGAATGACGAACGGGACGCACTTGATCAGGCATTGTCCTTCTGCTGTCGATCCGGCGCACCAGCCTGCGCGCATGGAGACGATGGCCGAGCATGCGAAGGGGAACAAAGAAGAACAATTTGGGTTGGCAACTCGAGGACTTTGCTAGAAGATGTTGGCGTGCTTGCTAGAACAGCATCGACGGTGGGTTGATAGGAAGGTGCTTCTTGACAACCGAACAGCACGTGTAGAACACTGATCAACTGCACGAAGCTGGCCAACGAGCGTGCGGATCCTCGTCCTGGAAATGACGAACACAGTACGGACATGATAGCCATAAGATGCAGAAGCATGAGAAACTTATCGGTATGAAAAATTACCGGTATGGATGTGCGACCTGAGGGCGAAACGCTACCAACACAGAACCCCGCAGGCCCGAGTGTGCGCGACAACTCTGCGACGGAATTGCAGCTTATGTTGAGCCCGGAAGCAGATCATAAAACGGCGTTTCCGACTGACTGGGTCACGGCAGTCTGTCGCACGCAACTATGAAAGGAGTTTCGACCGAAGCAGATTGTCCCAGATAACAACTCCCCTCGTGTCGCGTATCGAACCGTCTTGTTGTTTTCTTTTGAGAACAGTGCTGGGTTCAGCTGATGCAGGACACGCCGTTCACCCAACCTTTTTGTTCGGCCCGTGCTTGTGTTTTTGCTGCCGCTTCAGCTCGTCGAGCTCTGTTTTCAGCGCATCCCGGTCGGCAGTGGTGCGCAGCAGCTCTTTTTGCGCGTCTTCCAGCGCGTTCTTTCTGGACGACTTGAAGAGAACTTCTCCAGACCCGCCGACGAACACCGATGTCCCGCCCGCCGAGTCCTTCAACACCCGTACCGTCTCTGCGAGGTCCCTTACCCGCGAATCTTTCTCTTCCCAGTTCTTCTGTTTCTCGGGGATCAGCAGGAGGAGGTTGGTGACATCGGCCGCGTCCCAGTACATTTTTTTTTCTCTAGTGGGGTGGTGGTGGGCGGAACGCGCTGACACTTGCAGCGGGAGCTTCCTTCCGTGTCAGCGTTCTGCGTATCATTGTACCCAGCTTTCGACGAGTATGTGTTACACATTTTGCACGTCAACTCCGCTTCGAAAGCTTGAGTGGCGCCGTGACTGCACCCAGCTGGTGTTCTCCACGTTTCGAAATCTAAAAGACAAGGAACCAAAAAAAACGAAGTGGGGCAACACCGGCGAGTTTGTGGAGGGCAAGCGGAGGTCGTCACGTCGATTCGGTTGTAAGAATGGTTGCGTCTCGTCCACAGCGGAGGTACAGAACCGCGACGAAGACAGACACGCGCAAATGACTATAGCCACGCGAGGTTTATATTTTCTGCTTTGATACTCTCAGTTCTAGCCGAAGCTTTTCTCTGAATCCAGCACTTTCACGGGGACAGGACTTTGTTCGCGGTTATTTCATCGATTTCGTGAACTAAGCCCCACTGATTGCAGTGTGTTGGATGTGCTCGAGATTCGTAGCAGCGATGCATTTCGGGAAAGTACGGATCGGATAGAACTCCGAGAAAAGTGCTGAAAACCTCCCTCGTCCGCTCTGTATGCACAGCCTTTCAAAAGGTTCGAAAAGACTTGGTGAGGGATCCCCGTGAAAAGGCTTCCATTTGCCGTGATGCAAAATTCCATCAGATGCCAGCGCATCAGCGCACGCGTTTCACATACAGAGTGGGACACGCCAAAGCTTCGGTTGCTGAGCTTTTGGGTTCGGAATGGAAGCCAACGCCAAACAATTGTCTTCATGTGGTAGCAAACTCTGGCATCAAGTAAAGACTTATGGATCAAGACAGCGTTCATGCGAATGGGGTGGCACAGCTCGAAGCTTCGAAGGGGGCGACTGGATATACACAAGCTGCGCTCTCCTTGTAAGATAATCATTGTTGTGATCACCCCCACCACTCTGAGCAATGTTGGCATCTGCCCTCAAAAGTAAGAACTCTTTCGGAGGCAACGAGGTCGGCAGTGACTGGCTCACCAGACTGACCGAAAGGAAGGGCCGGACCCACCAGCTTTTCCCGACAGATTCTTAGGGTTACCCGGGAGCGCACACGGCGGTTCTGTCGGCGCTCTCACTCGCTGGAACACACTGATGCATCTGGCTTTGAGCTTAAGACTGGCTGGCAGTCATATGTCACGGAGGAGGCTGCAGGGAAGAAAATCGCACTCGTCAGCGGTACCGAGGACGAGGAAGTTGAGCTGCTATACGCAGCAAGGGGGAGAGGCGTTCGTTCAGTTCGTCCCAGTAAGCAAACATCGATTCCCATTAGACTCAGAGACAAAACTTGCTTTTCGCTTCACGCTTGTCGTTTGCTTCTGCACAAGCGAAGCACTGAGTCACAAACTCAACACAAACTACTAAAACGGCAAATAAGTGGTGACTTGCTTGCATTCTATAATACGTATAATAAATCGAGCTTTCAAGGCTGCCTGATTTTCCAATCAGGGACTTCTACTCAGGCACACGAGGCTTGGTTGCCAACCGATGTTGATTGCCATGATTTTCGTTCCAGCTTTATCTACGTACGGTGAGCCCTCTCTGCCACGAGCGCATCCTTTCTTAATATGACTTTGAATTTTGGGAATCGTGTTGCTTGTAGCTGTGCCCTAACAGCTTTCCGCTGATCATACCGCACCGCATATCGAGCTTGAATCGTCCTTGTTGAATCGTCGTGGCAGGTTGTGGTGGAAGCTAGAAATCCTTTAAAACAACCGCTCGACAGGAGTGGACAGGCGATCTTCGTGGCGTTGCGGGACGAATAGGAAATCCGAATTAAAACATGGCTGTAGCATTCAGGTCAGAATACCGTCGGAACGACGATGGTTCGTCGTTAGCAACACTCACCACCAGCGCAGGCAGCATCTTTACCACGAGGCACCGGCCGGTCGACTTTGCCTTTGAAAAATCCGATAAGACGCCGAAAGCTGCGGTGACGAGGCAACTCTGCTAACAGGTATCGCTCGAGCGAAAGTAGATCAACTAGGTACAGCACTTCGTCAACCCACGAGCGTGCCAAGCTTATATCTACGACAACACTGATCAGGTTGAGACACTGAGACTTCGAGCATTCGCAGTTGGAACACACTGCTAGAGCACGGGGGCGCTCACGACGAACAACGCGCTCCGAGCATGACGATCGTTGTGAGATTCGTTTCGAGGCAGCTCAAACGAAACCGATACGGTGTGCTCTTTAATTTCGGGACCAGCGCTGAGTCGACTGAGCCGTCTAAGGCGGAATCAACGGCCCCAGTTTGCTTACGTATGTAGCGGACTGGGAACGTTGAATCGGTTGACTCGGTGTTTCCATTGCCTCGGCACTGGCCTCGCGGTACTCTCTCAACTTGCACGGAGGTGCATACACAACAGCGAGCGTCATGGCCGTCCATGCTCCGTCTTGCGGGGCTCGACTGTAAAGAGGGGTTTAGAATAGTAAAAACTACATGCACAGCCCAGTCCTTTTAGCAGGCAGCTACAGGGAAAGAAAAAGTGTTGGAGTGGCACTCCCATATTGAAGGAATCCGGTGCATGCATGATGGGCAAGTTGGATGCAGGACAACTGCTGCACTTTCAAATCACCCGAAGGCTTAGATCTCCCGAATTGTTTGTGCACTAGCGGAACTCGCCTGCATAAGTTACGTGGTAAGCCGCCAACTACACAAACTGGTAGCATTCTCAGCAGCTGAAAGAATAACTGCGTCGTTTTGTCCTATTCTTGTACCTACCCAATCATTTACAACTTTGTGGTTCCTTTCCGGTGTCGACAACTTTCGGCATCTTCTCTCATGCCGTTTAGTGACGGCATTTTGAGATTTTTTTGCATGGATTGCCTGCAGGACCTTTTGCATGTCCAATTTTTCCCCATTGAAGGAAACTTCTCGAGTCGAACAGTTCCGAATTTTTTCGCCCCGTGAATTGGAATGGGAGTTTGGTTTCCAAACTTGGGTTTCCAAACTTGATAAAATTTGATACAAAAAGCTCACAGTCGTGAATTTAGCTCTAAGGTGAAATGGTCAAAATGCCCTGGGAAGAATGTGGGACAAAACTTTCCGAAATGCGGGTTTTTGGGGATTCTGGCCCGGTAGTGGTGGTAGTCTGTCGTCTGCCGAAGCAGCCGGAGACAGCAGGCGCAGGGGGCAGGTCTTGCTTTACAATTCTCTTCTTCATGGCAATCCAGACTGTCCAATCACTGTCGAGAAAGGTTTGTGCCCTATAGTGATGAGGTGGTTGACCAGGCCCCCACGAAGCCTTATACACGACACGACTACAACACGAGGATGCAGCCCTGCTTAGGTGTGCACTCAGCCATCAGGGCCTCAGATCTCGCTACTTGACCTGACACAGCTGCCACCCAGAAGGCCGCAGCAGTCAGTGTGGCTCCTGGGGCCTGGCGCGTTTGGCGTGGCGTGGCGCGCGCCAAGCGCGCCAAGCCTGGCGCGTTTGGCGCGGCGCGGCGCGTTTGGCGCACCCTGTAGTCCCAAGGAAATTTAGGCTCCCTCGTCACATGCGCGGGGCAAAAATATACCTCGGGGGAATTGATAATTTCCCCGGGCCATTTTTCGATGCACAAACAGTGGAATCTGGTTTGGGCAAAAGTTGTGGTGTTCCCGCTGGTCCACGCAACAGATCTTTTTCAACGACGTTTTGCTCGCCCTCAGCTCCGACGAAGAGAACGGTTCAAAATAGACTCGGGGACCCATAAGTATGTGTGTGGTTCGTGACTCCTCATAAGATGCAGAGCACCGGGCGGCAGGTTTACCACGGGAAGGACAGGAATCGTCCCCAGGTAGGTGACAATTTCCCGCTGGTCCACGTAGCAACTTTTTCCCGACGACTTTTTGCTCGCTTTTTTCTCGGATGAAGAGAACGGTGCCAAATAGACCCGGAACCGTAAGTGGATCCCTGTGGTTCGTCGGCCTTGCATTGCCGCAGGGTACCATGGATTACCATGGCGAACACGTCCAAACCGGTCCAAAAAGGCTGCTTGCAGGGATCGATCCCCTGCAAAAAGCTTGTTTTTCAGTGGCTCTGGAAGGGCAGGGGGTGTGGGAAGGCACCAGAATAGGTTGACACCCTCTGAGAACAGGTTCTCTGGAAGATTTCGTCATCGATCTTGGGAAGGTGTAAAAATTAAGTGCGCTCGGCTAAGGCCGGCGCGTGGCGAGACTGGAGGCAGCAGTTAAAGTTCGGGGAACAGCAAAGTTCGGGCGAAGCTAAGTTCGGGCAATGCTAAGTTCTGGTGAAGCTAAGTTCGGGCGAAACAAAGTTCGGGCGAAGCAAAGTTCGGGCGAAGCTAAGTTCGGGTGAGCAAAGTTCTGGTGAAGCAAAGTTCGGGCGAAGGTGAAGCTAAGTTCGGGCGAAACAAAGTCCGGGCGAAGCTAAGTTCTGGGTGAAGCAAAGTTCGGACGTTCTGGTGAAGCTAAGATCGGGCGAAACAAAGTTCGGCGAAGCTAAGTTCGGGTGAAGCAAAGTTCGGGCGAAGCTAAGTTCTGGTGAAGCAAAGTTCGGGCGAAGCTAAGTTCGGGTGAAGCAAAGTTCTGGTGAAGCTAAGTTCGGGCGAAGGTGAAGCTAAGTTCGGGCGAAACAAAGTCCGGGCGAAGCTAAGTTCTGGGTGAAGCAAAGTTCGGACGTTCTGGTGAAGCTAAGATCGGGCGAAACAAAGTTCGGCGAAGCTAAGTTCGGGTGAAGCAAAGTTCGGGCGAAGCTAAGTTCTGGTGAAGCAAAGTTCGGGCGAAGCTAAGTTCGGGTGAAGCAAAGTTCTGGTGAAGCTAAGCTCGGGCGAAACAAAGTTCGGGCGAAGTGAGGGCGCAAGAAACGGTTCCATCAGTAAGCGCTTTTTCCTTCTGCGAATCGAACCATCAGCGTCCCGTTGCTTCCGGACCGGCCGCGAACCGACCCAGACCCGCTGGGTTGGAGCGTCCAAAGCGCTCTCAGCCTAGGATTTCGTGGCATGAGGCGCGGGGGGGAAACCAGAGTTAGAGGGCGGGGGAATACGTTCTAAACTTAACAACCGGAAAATCGCCTTGAACTTTGATCAGACCGGAAAAATATTTGGATAGGAAAAATGTTTGGATAGGAAATATTTTGGATAAAATGACCATCCCAGAAAAATTTGGATATTTTTCCTATCCAATATTTTTCCGAAGACGGTATCCCAACCAACAAATTTTGTTCCCTTATATCCCAATGAGATTGCCTTGCCCAAGGTAATCCCATTGGGATATAAGGGAACAAAATTTGTTGTCCCATTGGGATATAAGGGAACAAAATTTGAAGTGGTGGGATATAAGGGAAATTCACCTTTATTTTTTGAGCCCGGATTTCCAAATTCCGTCAGCTGACGGAATTTGGAAAGGGAAGCTAATGCCCTGATTACCTCACCCAACCACTGCAGTGCATAACCCCCTGATTGCCTGGGCGATGTTGTCTTACTCAGTCTTGGGAAAAGTCCACGAAAAACAAGGCTTCTGAAGGCCCTGAGGGTAGGTACTTGAACGATAACATTGGTAGGTCTTTAGAAGTATTTCCACCAACAGACTGTGTAACGTTCTTTTCAGACATACGCTAGCTCTGCTGCCCAATCGAGACCGACGTCCTCCGTTGCGAACCGCTGCTGCGTGTAGCGACAGTACATCAGGTGCATCTTTTCTTGTTGATCTGCCATCGATGCGCTTTCCCGCATTGTCATCCGCTTTCTGATTCGCTCGAGGCGTGCCCACCTCGCTTCGTCTTTCACTTCCAATTTTGCCTGCTCTATACCGCGGCAGCGTTGAAACGCCCGAAGAATGATGATTCTCGCAACCCACAACTCCCAAAAGACCTCTCTTCCAGCTCGTTCTTGCAGTTCGTCAAAGCCGAGCCCAGGATAGCCAAGGTGTGAGCGACACATGACAAGCAGGACGTCTTCAAAGCGATACCCTCTGGAACGCGTTTGCTTTCGCACCTTCTTCCACATATTCCACTTAAAGCGCGCAGGACTGTAGACGCGCTCGAAATTCAGTATTTCGAGTTCGTAGACAAGTGCCTTAAACCGCATTGAAAAGACAGAAGGATGAAAGCAGCCTTCTGTAGCTATGGTGCACCGCGAAGCGTGGAGATCACTGGCGAACTGCGACAGAGTGTACCTGTAATTTATTTGAGCCGGGTTGAGGTGGATGTTAGGGTGAGCTGCCACACAGATATTCTGCAACATCAGGGCACATCATGACAGGAGTCAACTAGTGACTAATCACCGTGCTTTCAGCCAATAGGCTACTGGGGGCCCACATACAAGAGGTATAACACCCATTCCACGAAAAAGTGTCACAGATTTTCCGTCTGAAAAGCAGCCCGTTTTGGGTCAAAATTTTGGAATTTTTGGGAATTTTTTTTTGGGATGGAAAGAGCTATCCCTGGCGATTATGGGCAAGCAATCAGCTCGCGTGGTGACCAAAATCTGGCGTGCAGATGGACAAAAGGTCGGTTTTGGGGCTGTTTCAAAAACCCAAAAAAACGATTTCCGGCGGGAAACGAACCACCGACCCTCAAACCCCTGTGTGGGTGTGGTTACCTCTGGACCATGGGCTAAAAAAAAACGGTGGATTCTCCAGGCGTTTGGAACATGTCTCTTAAATCGTCACTCGCTGGGAAGTCAGTCCCGAAAAAAAAAAAAAAAAACGGAGGATTCTCCAGGCGTTTGGGGATGAACTCCCAGATGCAAGCCTTAGTTCAATAGCCGAGCGGAAACTGGTCCGCGAAAGGATGGCTTCCATACCTAGTATGGTTTCCCAACCATCCCCATCAAGGGGACCTCAAAGGAGTGGAGCAAGGTGCCCTGGTGCAGTGATTTATATATGGGGCTCGGGGCCACCCCGAGCGCGAAAAAAAATTGCCTTAATTTTGGGCTGGGGGTTGGGGTAGGGCCGGGTCAATACCAACCGGGATCAGCGGGGGTGAGGGACGAAGCCATGGCGAAAGCCATGGCGAAGCCATGGGGCAGGAAGAGTAAAACGGAGGCGGGAAAGAGGAGGCAGGAGGGCCAGGGGCGGGAGGGCCAAAGGGGGTGGTGGGAGGCGAGACGTTGACTACCAAGTCTAATTAAATTTGGGATCGGAAATTGAACGTTGACTACCAATTCTAATTAAATTTGGATCGGAAATTGACGTTGACTACCAATTCTAATTAAATTTGAGATCGGAAATTGGATGTTGACTACCATTTCTAATTAAATTCAGAATCCGAATTGGATGTTGACTACCAATTCTAATTAAATTTGATTCAAAATTGAACGTTGACTACCAATTCTAATTAAATTCAGAATCCGAAATTGGATGTTGACTACCAATTCTAGTTAAATTTGGATTCAAAATTGAACGTTGACTACCAATTCTAATTAAATGTGAGATCGGAAATTGGACGTTGACTACCAATTCTAATTAAATTCAGAATCCGAAATTGGATGTTGACTATGTTGCCAAACCTCGGGCCAAAATTCGCTTTTAGCGCCTGCTCAGTTGGAATTCTTATCGGAAAGTGCGAGATCGTCATTTACTCGTTTCCAGTGTCCCAGGACGGTATTTCTGCTCTCTCAGAGCTTATTTCGCCCGGTTTGCGAAGAACTCAAAACGAGTCCAAAAATTCTCACTCGGTAGTGAACAAAAAAAATTCCGGTAGTCCAAAGAAATGCTTCTTCAGCACACAGTGAACGCCAGTCTCACTGCGACCTGGGCTGGCCTGCATCTGAGTGCAGGTCCGACCAGGTAAAAAAACCCGCGATGCAGTGACTCTTCCCCCTGCATCAGGGTGGATTCGCTTCGTCCGGTCGCGCCCCACCAGATGCAATTACGATCCTCGCCACCCCTTGGGCTATAGAAAAGCTCAAGCGGTGGAAGAGGTCCTGGCAGGCGGCCGAAGCGGTCCGGTCTTCACGGAGGGCGTTCGCGCGGGCGATGTGCCGCAGCTCCGTGATTGCTCCTGGGCACCAGGCCCCGAACGTGTCTACAACTAGCGGCACCGCTCGCCACTCCCGCGGGTCCGGCTCATTTGCGATGATCCTGTTGTAGACACGCTCCTTGACGGCAACAGCATACGCGGCTGCTGCGCCCCCTGGCTCCGCTGCGGCCCTGGTCGCGTAGTGGGGCTGCGAGAGCTGTAGGGGGTATGTGACTGCGACGTCAAGTAGGACGGTGGTGCCGTCCCGGACGTAGCTGATGTCCGGGCGCTTGCGCCGCGTGTTCGCGAACACGGCTCGCTCGATCGAGGGGCCCAGCAGCCCTCGACGTGCGAAGTCGGCGACAATGTCCCGAAGCGCGTTGTGCAGGCGCGTCCGGCGGCCGCTGCCGAAACACGTTTGGGCGTGCGAGCCGATGACGTCGGTCGCCCCGTGCCCGCAGAGGCGGCACTCCCCTGGCGCGGCCGCAATTGGCAGCCCCAGCCGAAGGCGTACTGCCACCGCCAGTTCGGCCGAGGACAACCACATCCCGGTATCCGCTTCCGGGTTGCCGTACAGCCACGCCGAGGCGTGCTTGCCGGAGCTGCTTTGGATCCTCGCCCGGATCCGGTCTTGCGCCTGGGACAGGGCCGCTCCCTGCAGTTGGCTCGAGCGGGCGAGCTCCTCCGTTAGCAGGTCGAGGAGGTTCTTCCGCTTCTCGGTGGCCAAGGCGGACGACCACACCTTCTGTCCTCGCCCCTCGTACTGGGTCCGCGCCTGCATGACGTCC
>JAPJBO010001431.1:0-45105 GCA_030068145.1 Diplonema papillatum | reverse complement strand
TCCCACTCACAAAGCTGAAGCGACGCGTTGCACTCTTCTTTCTTCGTGAACGCGCAAACCGTCTCCTTAAAACACCAACCGTTGACCCATTCGCAAAGGTGGCTCGTCTCCGCTTCGCAGTCTGCCTGCGTGCACAGCCGCACGCAAGCGGAGTTCACACACTCTTGGTCCACCGATCGCCACGCGCATCCTGGGTCCTGCGTGCAGCCATGGCTGTCCGTGTAGTGTAGGCAAGCTTGGTGGACCCCAACTTGCACTGGTTCCGTCGTTTTAGATACGATGATGCTGCCGAATTGAGCCGCAGGGTCACACATGTCGAACAGGACGCTGCTTTTGACTTCGGCGATAGGCAGCTGAGAGTGTGGTCTGCCGTTGGCAGGGAAGCGATGGCTCGAAGGGATGTGTCTGCAGCTTGTTCGGCCAAGCTTTGAGTCGAGGAGCGGCGGAGGGTGATGCCGAACCTGTCGACGTTTTTGGCGTCGAGCGGCGCCAGGGAGGCCGCCACACTCGACGAATCTTGGATGCCGCCGCAGGCAAACGCGAGCAGGATGCGGGCCCGGGGCTGGTTGCTGGCTTCGAACATGCCGTTCGCGACGACCAGCCCCTTGTCTATCTTCGAGGGCCCGCCGACGAGGTTCTGCTCGTGCCACGTCAGGTCGGCTTCCAGCTCCGCGAGATCCCCCGAGAGTCTGCCCTTCGTCCCGACGTTCGAGTAGTCCGTCGCGCGGCCGATCGCGGCGAACGCCTCGGACGCCGCGTACTGCACGAACCCGACCCGGAACCCGGACGGCACGGCTGGCGCTGCCGCCCCTGCTTTTTCCCCGGAGAGGGGAAGCGCGCGGACCCAGTCCCTGAGCACCTCGGCCAAAGCGAGGTTCCCGTGCGGGTGCCTCCCGAACCCCGACGCCATCGCGGCCGACCCGTCGAGCAGCACGACGACGTCCAGCGCCGGGCAGGCGGTGAACGTGGCGGAGTCGCAGCTCTTGATTACCGGGTCCCACAGGCACGCGTCGTGCGCTTTGCATTCGCACTCTGCGCCCGCGTGCAGCCGGCAGCTGAAGGCGACGCAGATGCCGCCGTGCCACGCGCACTGGGCGTCGGCTTGGCAGGGCGTTTGCGCGGCGTGCGCCCCGGAGCAGTACGTCTGCTTGCAGTACGCAGGCGACGACGCGAGGCTCCACTCGCACCCCGCGCTCGCGTCGCAGCACGCCTCCGAAGGATACTCCACACAAGGAGCCGGCGCGCACGCCGAACCAGACCAGCGGCACCTCACGTCGGCTGTGCACGCCGCGCTGGCCGTGGCCGCGCACCGCTTCGGCACGCACTCATGGGCAGCCGCGTCTCCACACGCCTCGTTCCAGTCGCAGCTCGCATCGAGCCCGCACGCCGCCTTGTCGCCGTACTGGCAAGGCTCGTCGACGCACGCACCCTTCGCCCCCACTGCCTGGTCCCACTCGCAGGTGCCCTTCGCCCCGCAGTCTGCCTCCGTCTTAAAAGAGCTGCACCGCCCGTCCCTGTAGCAACCCGGGTTCAACACGCACCGTCCGTGCACGTTGCACTCGTAGACGGGACACGGCTCATCGCTCCCGATGCAGTCGAAGTCGGTAACGCAAGGGAACTCGCACGTGAAAGGCAGCTGCTGGCCTCCCGCGACGACAACCCAGCTGGACTTCGTCGAGAGCGTGCCGGCCGAACCGCGCGACGGCGGAAGATTCCACGCGCAGTAGCCCGTGCACCCCGAGTCCGCCACGTAGAAAATGTGTCCGTCGTCGGCCCACATCCACGCCGCCGTGTCGGTCACGCCGTCCGTGTGCGACTGCACACTCTGGGAGAGCTTCGCGACACGCGTGTTCTCGTCTGCCGAAGTGATGCGAGCCAGCCGGCCGTGTCGTCCGTTGTGGCAGAGGGCACTACATACTGCTTGTGCTTCGGTCGTGGTGTGTGTCAACGTCTTGGAGTGCCAAAAGGTGATGTCGGCAGATGCGGTGTCTTCGAGTGTTCCGTCAGAAAGAGGAACTGGGCTCTCGGGATTGCAATTGCTGTGGTGAACGCAACGACCTGTGAAGTGGCACGTATAGTCTGACCCGCTTGATTCGCAATCCCTGTCGGAAACACAAGGGAACTCGCAGAGCGCATTCGATAATCGGCCGCCCCAATTGTCGTTCCAGCCCCTGCTTACTATAACCTCTAGATTGTTTTCTATACCTTGCTGTCCGTTGTTTGGCTCGTTCGCGCTGAAGTCGCAAAACTTCTGCTGACAGCCTCCATCCTTTGTCCACACCACGCCGCCGCCGTCCGCCCAGACAAACGTCATCTCTGTTTGCTCGATGGCATCAATACCCGCGCGAAATACACCTTGGATGGCAAGAAGACTCTGCGTCCTTGTCATTTCGTCCCGGGAGTACACACGGGCCACCCGGCCTATTTTTCCATCGTGACATAACAAGAAGCAGACATAACGGCGAGCATAGTATTCGTACAAGGACTCGTCGGACAACCAGTAGCGGATGTCCTTGTACTCTGTGGTTTCCGCCTGCCCTTCGGTGAAAGCGACCATCCCATTATTGCAGGAGCCCCCGGTTTTCAACATGCACCGCCCCTCTCTGAGTAAGCAGAAGTAGCCCACGTCGCAGTCATCATCGGACGTGCAAGCGAATTCGCACACAAACGGTCTTTCAGTATCCTCCTCCGGTGTAGTTGAGACCCACTGCGAGTTCGCATTTTGGTGAATGTAAAGCTTGTGGGCGGGATTGCCAGGTGCCCAGTTGCAAAACGCTTGCCGGCATACCCCAGAATACCACCACCATCCGGAGGACCACTTGTACTTCCGCACTCCTACTATCATGATATCTATACCGTCCATGTGCAATCCCTTCGGGCCAATATTCGAAACTGCATCAGTGCTCACTCCCATGAGCGTCTTCACAGCCATGTCTTCCGCCTGAGAGTGCACCTGCAACAAACGACCGTACCTTCCATCCACGCAAAGAGCATTGCACGTCGCTTGTGCATCAGCCCGCTTGTACTGCAGATCGGTTCCGGAGTACCAGAACCGGATATCCTTGCCAGAGCTTAGCCGTCCGGCAGACAAGCTGACTGCACCGTATACACTGCACTGACTCTTCCTGACGCAGCGACCGTGTTTGTGACACATGTACTCCAGTCCTGCTGTTTCGTGACATTCCTCGTCGCTGTAGCAAGGGAACTCGCAAATGTAACCTTTTGCGGCGGCATCCCGCTTCGCGTCGTTCCAATGAGCCGCGTTGTCGTTGAGCTTCGCCTCGAGGTAATGCTCCCCGGCTTGAGACGACGGCGCATCGACACCCCAAAAGCACCGCTCCTGCTTGCACTGCAGGCCGTCATCAGCAGCATCGTCGTAGAAAATGGACCCGTCGGAGTATTTCCAGACGCCCTCGTGTCCGAAGTCAGAGCCGTCAACGTGGGCTTGGTCGACGCTGGCGGACTTGCCGAGAGCGACAACACGCTGGTACTCCTGTTCGGAGACCATGCGAGCAAGCCGGCCTGGACGACCGTTTCTGCACATCAGCTTACACGTCGTTTCTGCCGTCGGGCGCCGAACCGCCGTTTTCGAGATCCAAAACGCAACGTCGTCGTATTCTTCGCTCTCGGCGTATCCGTCCTCGTTCTGCTCCACAGCGTACTTCGAGCACTCGTTCAGCTTCACGCAGCGTCCGGTCGTCGCGTGGCAAACCCATTTGTCTCCGTCTCCGCTACCGTTGCAGTCGGCGTCCGCGGTGCAGCGAAACTCGCACAGCACCTGCCAGACACTACCCGCAGTGATGTCGTTCCATTTCCCTAGGTCGGACTGTTGAAACAAAAGGCTGGCTTCGCCGCTTTGCCAGAGGTTGTCGGGCGCCCCCGGCCGCCAGTTGCAGTACTGCTGCGCGCAGATGCCGTTTTCCCAGATGATCGTACCATCGGACGAAACCCAGCGACCCTCGACGGCAGCATCGCTCGGCTCCATGCCGCATTTCAGGTTGTATTTATCGATCACGGCGTACGCGCGATCGTTTTCTTCTTTCGTGTAGAATCGTCCGAGACTCCCCCTGCGCCCGTTGTACACTAAGGAGCTGCACGCGTCGGTCCATGCCGGAACAGGCACTGAAGGAGACAGCGAGGCCCAGTAGACGATGTCACGCTTCAACTCTGCTTCGAACTCAAAGACGCCGTCGTGGATCGTCATTCCGAAACCGTCCCAAACAAGCGCCACCAGCAGCACCAAGACCCGTGACCGCCGGCATTGCGTGAGCACCGGCATGCTCACCGGATCTAATTTGATCTTTGTTTTCTTCCCCTTCTTTGCGCAAAAGAAACCTGGGTTGCGTGTTCACAGGTGGCCGTCGTTCAATTGGACACGGGGAGGGGGGCAAAGTACGATGCTGCCCGCCACAGTTCAGCGGCCGACTACAGACAGTGCGGAGAGATTGACGCCTTTTGAACGCGCTTGCGTGGTAGCGTGCAATCTCGTGACAGTCGCAAACGTCTCTGGCAGCAATGTGACCAAATCGCTATATCTGGTTGGGGTCCCCTCCCTCTAACCTGTAGAAGAAAGAGAGACGAGTTAGAGTGCAGGGGTCGCCCCACTACTGTCCCGTACTACTACGGCGGGTGAAAGTCGTTACGTCGTGGGCGCGGAGCGAGCCGCGGCCCTGTCAAAGATGATTGTTGCACCGATGGTGGCGCAGCCGGGGGCGTTCTGACTGACGGATGAGACCGCCTGGCAGGCGTGTGTTGACACGTTGTTTCACAGGCTCTCCTCCTTTTGGCAATGCCCGCCATAGCCGGCGGCTAGCAGCATCTTGACGGAGAATCTCAACTCCCACTGAACAAAGGATACGTCGTGCGGATACTCAGGCACGGCATCGTTCCAGCTGTTACGGGCGCAAACTGTTTCCAGCTTGCCCAACATCCACTCGGTTTTCCGTCCAGCCGCAAAGCGTGGGCGGTGTGTACAACCTGGCATAGCCGGCGCACCAAAACAGCGGAGGAGGAGGGAACAGACCCCCTGCCGCCATTTCCCAGGGAAGGAGGCGACTCCTGAGTCAGCGCAACACAGATAAGATACTCGGTTGCGCGCTTTCACGTGCGACGCGCCGAGAAGCTGGGTCAGGAAAACGCGATAGTCGCACGATCCGGGATCGTCAAAGTGTGAAAGCCATGACCGTTTTGTTTTGCGTTCTCCTTGAGTACTTCCTACAAAAGCAGGTGCTCGGAGGCACCGCCTGGTACGTATTTCGACGGAAGCTAGAGGGGGGGAAACAATACAACTACAAACGGGTCGTTGATAATGTGTTCTGCGTACAGAAGAAGGTCTACTAATGCCTGGGCACATGAAGGTTTGAAACCACGACCAATTTCAAAAATCCTGTACTCGTCGAACGTTCGATGAAAGTACTGGACGGCAAGCCCGACAGATGGACTCTCTTGTACGCAGGATCAACTGTTGGTCCCATATTGGGGTTTGGGTGGTTTAGAGGTTCGGTGTTTTGGGGTCTCCGGTTGGCCATTGAGGCTGGGAGTCGGGTAGTGAAAGGAACAGAAAATCCAGACAAACTGTCCGACTTTGCTGTGTAACCCACCGAAGCAGGTACCTGCTCTTAATCGAACCCCGTCACCGAACAGAACAAGTTCTGTAGGGGCTGCATGAACCGTTCTTTGAGCCGGTCCGTCCCTATCTCTTGAAACTGCATGCCGCTGTTTATCACAGTGAATCACGGTCCACCGCAGTCTATCAGGACCTTCCCTAGTCCCTAGAGCTGCATCGAATTGCCCGGTGCTGTACTCTTCGGTCTATCACGGTCAAGAGGGGATGGACCGGCTCATTCTTCATTTACAACTCAAAGCGGTGGGCACCCTATGTTTGTCTTCTTGTACGGTAGGCTGCCACCCAATGTGTCTCACCGGACGCACTCGGCCAATAGCCGGGAACTGCGACCCCTTTTTTTGATTCTCGAAGGCGGTACCTCAACATCTTTCCCGCGAACATGCGTAGACGACTGCCTGAGCTTGGCGCGCGTTCAAATGCGTCTTTACTTGGTGAAAACCCGACCAAGGAATGACCTCTAAAACACATGCCCGTTGTGGGACAAAATACCGTGGCGCGGGGAATAATATTTGAGAGAGAGAGACGAGTTAGAGTGCAGGGACCATCTCTCCGAGGAGTATCCGGTCGCCCCACTACTATCCCGTACTACTACGGCGGGCGCAAGGCGTAATATTATATTGCGTGCGTAGCGCGAAAGTCTTTCACAGCAAAGGATACTGGATAATAGTATCCCTCGCTGTGAAAGACTTTCGCGCAACGATCACCGTATCTCGGTTGTCGAGGGCGAAAAGCTGCCGGATAAAAGGAGGCTCATACAGTGCGGGATTTTCATCATCAATTCTGCCGACGCTGAGGCTTCTCCTCACACGACGGAACGAACGGAGCCCGCAGAGTGGTGACGACAGAGAAAAGAAACTGTCGGAAGAAATGACGAATACTCCGATGAGACGGGATTCTTCCTGGTCGGTGACGCCGCTTTCTCCCGACAGCTGACGCTCCAGCCGCATGGAAGGCGAAAAGTCCGAGCAGGGCAGAATCTGCCCGATACACGGGGGGTCGTTGTTATTGGTGCTGGTTTGTGGGATAAGGTGGGGGAAAAAAAAAAGGCGGGGGGGGGGGTTCTTTTTTAGAGTGAAAGTTCGCTTGAAACTCCGGGGTTTTAAAGTCTCCGGGTGACCTTCGTCGTTAAGGGAAGATATTCTTTGTGCTCTGAGTGTCGTAAGAGTGGTGGTTACACGAGGTAAGAGGATCGGTGGGTACCTTGGTCGTTGGTCATTGGTGGTTTCGGCCATTGTCCACATACCTTACTTACGGTAGGCCCTCCTCAGTATGGTGCCGCAGTAGGTGACTGTCTGTCTTCTTGGTACCGTCTGACCGTCTCTTTTCGTGTATTTGTGGTGCTGCTTATGGTTTGCGCAGGTTGAATATCCGTAACTATATCGTATTGCAATACGGGTGGGGTGCTACAATTAGCGTAGCAAGGAGTCGCGAATAGAAGTAAATAAAGAAAGAAAAAATTTTTTTTAAAAAATACAGGGAAGGTAGTCTGTTCGTTGCTCGCCACAGAAAAGGCTCTCTGGGCACACTAGGTACCCGTGGAGTATATGTAAGCGTAACCTGTATCTGCATCTGCCAGGTTGCATGTCGTCATGGTAGGAAGGCTATCCAAGCAAGCCGTTTCTACAACTGGTCAGGGAAAGGTTCTTCGGTGCCTGTAGTCTGGGATGGTTGCTTTCGGGCGACCATTCTTCGGTGCTTCTTTTTGCACCAATGTTCGTGGTGCCGTAAACTAACGAACTGTGGCTTCCCCGCGGTTCGTCCGTCGCTGTGGCAAAAGGGGCACTTCTGCCTTTTGGTAGTAACTGTGCTTCTTCCTGCAGTGTCGTAGATGTATGCGCAAGCCTCTGAGCCCTTTCAACTTGGTGCCTGATGCTGTGGTTCGTGTGCGACAGCGCGGACATTGCAGCTCGATATCGTTGTCACTTTCTGGCTCGGTGGTGGAGTCGTCTTGTTCGGTTGTGGTGATATCGTTGGATAGCGTGGGCTTGGAGTATGTCGAACTCGTGTGCAGTTGCTGAAGGCTCTGAAGAGCCGCTGGTTGCGGTGTTGCGGGTACGTGCCGAATCGGGCGTGTTGGCAGACTCGTCGTCGCCGCGTAGTCTACCGAGTAGGTTTGGGTACTATCAGCTCCAAGTGGTGCGGGAGAGTCGAGGCTATCCTGCTTCACTGTGAACTCGTTGATGTCGGGTGGCGATGCGCGTGCGTGCTGTGCTCCCGTTTGCGCGAGGTTGTCGACTGGCTGGTATAACGTTTCGTCGTTGGCGTAAGTGGGTCTTGGGGAGAAACTTGTGTAGAGCCCGTCAAGAAGCGTCCAGCGTTGATTAAAAGCTGCTGATTCGTTGTAGGCATGTATCACGTAATGGCCGGCGTTGTTGTCCCCGGTGTGGGCAGCGATGGCTTTCAACTTGAGTTGGGCTTTCAAGTCGGGCAGGGTTATGATGTAGTCAGCGGCTACCGGTCTTTTGTTGGTGGTACCGTGCTTGCGAGCCCGTTGAATCTGGAAGAGCATTAAGTCGTTGATGCGGTGCGTGGTGGTCTTGGTCTTATTGGTGTCGTAAAGCTTGCAGCCGTCACATTTGTAGTCGTGGGGTACGGACCATGCGCAGTGTTCGTCGAGGCATCCCTGCACGGTGTTGGCTTTGATCGACAGGATGGTGGCGTCTTGCTGCACAAATTTTGAACGACTGAGTCCGCAGTGATCGCAACGCGTGGTTGTGGTGGTTTCGTGTGTGAGGCCTTCTATGTAGTCCTGCCGTTGGCCGGGGCAAAGTCTGTGCGCCAGATTTTCTTCCAACAACGCGGTGGTGATGGCGCGAAGGGCTTCTCCTAAGTCGCACTGCTGTCCGTCGCCGAAGGGTCCACTGATACTCGCGAAGACGCGCAGAAGTGTATCCGGTGTGCGGGCGTTGCGTGTCCAGTTGAAGACGGCTGTGGTACATTCGCCCTTAATGTGGGTGGTGCAATTGTGATACGCGGCGACCTGCTGTGCTAGTACGGTGGCGGAGATCAGGTTTAAGGCTGCTTGGAGGTAGCAAGAGTTTGTCGTAGGAAAACGAGAGGTCTTCCACTTGGTACTGGCTGCGTCGGCGGCGATTAGGGTGGCGGAAGCGACAAGGTTGGCGACTCTTTGCACTGGGCTGAAGTTATGGGTGGATTGGGACACCGCGTGTAGGGCGGTTTCGCGCTCGATCGTCGTAGTGGAACTGTCGTCCGAGCTGTTTGAACGGTCGTCTGGGGTGGTTGGAAGCTCGGCCGGGTCGAAGTTAATCGGTCTGTGCTTTCCGGCGTATTCTGGTTCGAGAACGCGCGGCTTGCCGCTTCTGTTGCGCGCTATGGAATAGCCGAGGAAAGGTTTGAGCTGGTCATGTAGGCGCGGAAGGCGCTGGAACTCTTCGGTTAGCCAGGCGTGCCAGGGTGGGTAGAGGACTCTTGGGCTGTGCCCGCGTTCCAGCATCGTGTAAACGTTTCGCTGGATTTCGACACGGAGATCCTGCCAATGGTTGGTCTGGCGGATTGCTCGTATGAGGGAGCCCTTGAAGATGCCACTAGCTTGGGCCCTGGGCGCGGTGGTTTGGTGGTGTGTGAAGCGTGTACCGTGCGCTTTGGGGTGGATGCTGAGCCTTATGTGTGGAGGGTGCGGTGCCGCCGGCCGTTCTATTCGTATGCGCATACCCAGGAACACGATGTCGTCTTGGGCTGTAGTCGTATCTTTGTATGACATACGATATAGAGATTCCGGCGGCGGTTTGTTGTCCCATTGCAAAAAGTCGTCGATGTATCGCCACGTGTCTGCGTGTGCTTTGGCCTCCTCTGTCTTGCCTTCTGCTAGGAGCCCGTCGATGTAAAGGGCTTCTATGCAGTAGCAGTAGAGGTTAGCTAGGTCCGAGCTAGCATATGCACGGCCTTGAATGGTCTGGTTGATCATGAGTTGACCGTTTTGTATCCAGGCCCAGACTGTGCTACAAGGTGCTGTGGGTGGTCTACTGCGCGGCTGGTTGGTCTTACGCTTCCGGTGTCGCTGCTGACCCTTGCTGGTTTTGGTAAACCTTTGGGAGTTGTAGTAGGGCTTCCACCAGTTTTCTCTTGGGAGAGCGAGACGTCTGAAGTTCTCGAGTGTCGCTTTCTCGTCTATCTTGATTTTCTCTATCGGCACCGTGAACAGCGGGTAATTGCGTTTGAGCATCGCGGAGGCGACCGGGGTGCCATTGCGCCTTGCGTACCAGTGCGAGGTCAGTCGCTCGCGGGCTGTTTTCTTAGTCTGTCCTACGTATCGTGGGCTGCCTCGCTCGTCTACCAGTGCGTATATGACGCCTTCGTCCGCGTAAGCAGGTTTGTCGGCGTCGGCCTCTTTCCAACCTCTGGACAGTTTGCGGTGGTATTTTGCGAAGAAGGTTTTTTCCGCCATCTTTCGTTTGGCTTCATATTCGTCCCAGAACTGCTTGCCGAAGTTATACTTCGGTTTCGTACGGAAACAGGTAAGAAACGGATTTTTGTGAAACTCGGCCCGTTGCGCGTCCTGCGAGCTGATCGCGTTTTTGGTGATGGTGTGCTTCTGGTAGTCCTTTCCGCGCGGGGGCGTTTCTACCTTGCCGGCTGACCCGTTGAACTGTGGTAAACTGGTGCCGAACGGAGCTGCTTCGTCGGGATGGTAGTGCCAGTTGCCGTATCGTGGTTGGACTGGCGTTTGAGCGTGTCGGTGTGTCGGTTGTGGTATCGCGGACGACGAGCTTTGTAGATCGAAACGTGTACGTTTGCGCGGATGATGTTGACGAAGGAAGGGTAGTGGGATGGGGGATGGTGAAAGGGAAGGTTGCTCACATTTTCTTTTCAAAGTTCCTCCCGTTCCGCTGAGCTCGCGGTGTGGTCTCCGCTGGTCTGGTAGTCCGTGCTACCTCCTTTCTTTTATACTCGTTCTCTTTTCTACTCACTGCTGTACGTCCTCTTTCACTCTTTTACTCTCTTTGGCTAGCCAAAAAAAAAAAAGACTCGACGAACCCTGCGACCGACACCACGAACACATTCGCAATGAATGTGGCCGATACACGGGGTTTGCAAGAACGTGCTTGGAATGGGTATGTGCACTGGTCCCGTCTGCGCCGTGTTTCGGTCCTTTAAGCCACGGACACATAGGCGGACCATCATCAGCGTGGAACCTGAGTGTCTGCAGACAGCCGATACAGGGGGAGAAAATGTTTCTTGGGTTTGAAGAGCGCGTGGTGCTTGCACCACTGAGGGGGGGGGGGGGCTCTTTTGTTCGTTTCGGCTTTTTGCTTCGTTTACTTGCTCCGTTCTTTTGTTCAGGCTCTTTGATTTGCTTGTTCATCTCACTCAGGAAAGTAGCGGCCACGGACGCTATGGAGACAAATGTTGTACAGACCAGTTGTGACACCTTGCGCGGTGTGTGGACGGTGTAGCGTGGGGGTTTGAACGTTCTTCAGCATGGAAGGTGCACGGATCTTCAGGCCAGCCTGTGTCGATGACGTCGGGCGCGACTTATATTGTGGGTATGCTACGTTTGGCTTTTGAGCCAGGGTTGTGCACCTCAGTATTAATAGCCCGCCACGCAAGAAATGCTTAGTAGAAGCGAAAACGTTTCCACCTGTCTGCCGACTTTTCTACACTGTAGACACATTTGGTTTTCCGCTATAATGCAGGCACTTCCGACAAGTCGAGCATAGGCCCCTTCGCAAGTTCTGTGTCCCAAGCAGTAGGTACCAGGTCAAGCACCTACGGTCGTGTACAACTTTACGGTAGGCAGCGGTGCACATTTAACTTAAGCACCCAAGACACTGGAAGCCCCGAGTGGCAATCCGGAAACTCTCGTGCAAGAGAACAACTTTTGCCGGGGGGAAATAGCTAGAGGACGGGGTTGGCAGATGGACGCATCATAATCAGTAGAAGCAACGTGAAGTCCTCGAATGACGCTAGGGGGAAATCACCCCCGCTTCGGAACTACCAGAACCTTGCGGCCGATTGGAAGCTTGTAAAAGTGTTGGGACGCGCAGAAGCACGCAGAAGCACGCGATTGCACCTCTTGATGCGAAGTCCCGAGAAGGAAGGCAAGAATAGCTGGAGGTGGTATTCATCGCAGATACGAGGTGAAAGCACTTCCACTGCGATGTGACTGGTTGCAACTTCTCCATGCAAACACCCACTGTTTGCACCAAGGACACCAGGCCGAGAAAGTTCAAAACCTGGAAAAAAGAAACACTCCCTGCGGGAAGGTGTAAAAAACATTTTGGTAAACATTGTTTACCGACCCCCCCCCCCCCCTCTTGGCCGCACGGCATAGTTTGCCGCGCACGGCACGGTTTTTCACCTGACCCACTGGTACTACCAGGTAGACTGAGATAGAGCGCGCCGCAGGCGCGAAATTTTTTTTGAGGCGTTTTGGGCTCAGAAAGACCAAAAGGAGCACAGGAAAGTACATCACACTGGTGCAAAAAAGAAGAAGGAAGACAGGATTCAGAGGTTGTCCCACTTCAAAAACAAGGTTTTAGAAATTGTCCCACTTCGAAAACCAACTTTTAGAGGTTGTCCCACCTCGAAAACAGGCTTTTAGAGGTTGTCCCACCTCGAAAGCAAGCTTTTAGAGGTTGTCCCACTTCGAAAACAAACGTTTAGAGGTTGTCCCACCTCGAAAACAGGCTTTTAGAGGTTGTCCCACCTCGAAAACAAGCTTTTAGAGGTTGTCCCACCTCGAAAACAAACTTTTAGAGGTTGTCCCACCTCGAAAACAAACTTTTAGAGGTTGTCCCACCTCGAAAACAAGCTTTTAGAGGTTGTCCCACCTCGAAAACAAACTTTTAGAGGTTGTCCCACCTCGAAAACAGGCTTTTAGAGGTTGTCCCACTTCGAAAACAAGCTTTTAGAGGTTGTCCCACCTCGAAAACAAGCTTTTAGAGGTTGTCCCACCTCGAAAACAAGCTTTTAGAGGTTGTCCCACTTCGAAAACAAGCTTTTAGAGGTTGTCCCACCTCGAAAACAAGCTTTTAGAGGTTGTCCCACTTCGAAAACAAGCTTTTAGAGGTTGTCCCACTTCGAAAACAAGCTTTTAGAGGTTGTCCCACTTCGAAAACAAGCTTTTAGAGGTTGTCCCACTTCGAAAACAAGCTTTTAGAGGTTGTCCCACTTCGAAAACAAGCTTTTAGAGGTTGTCCCACTTCGAAAACAAGCTTTTAGAGGTTGTCCCACTTCGAAAACAAACTTTTAGAGGTTGTCCCACCTCGAAAACAAGCTTTTAGAGGTTGTCCCACTTCGAAAACAAACTTTTAGAGGTTGTCCCACTTCGAAAACAAACTTTTAGAGGTTGTCCCACTTCGAAAACAGGCTTTTAGAGGTTGTCCCACCTCGAAAACAAGCTTTTAGAGGTTGTCCCACTTCGAAAACAAACTTTTAGAGGTTGTCCCACCTCGAAAACAAGCTTTTAGAGGTTGTCCCACTTCGAAAACAAGCTTTTAGAGGTTGTCCCACCTCGAAAACAAGCTTTTAGAGGTTGTCCCACCTCGAAAACAAGCTTTTAGAGGTTGTCCCACTTCGA
Source organism: Diplonema papillatum (assembly GCA_030068145.1). Lineage (NCBI taxonomy): Eukaryota > Euglenozoa > Diplonemea > Diplonemida > Diplonemidae > Diplonema > Diplonema papillatum. The sequence continues at coordinate 31,939 of JAPJBO010001431.1, read as the reverse complement.
AAACAAGCTTTTAGAGGTTGTCCCACTTCGAAAACAAGCTTTTAGAGGTTGTCCCACTTCGAAAACAAGCTTTTAGAGGTTGTCCCACTTCGAAAACAAGCTTTTAGAGGTTGTCCCACCTCGAAAACAAGCTTTTAGAGGTTGTCCCACTTCGAAAACAAGCTTTTAGAGGTTGTCCCACTTCGAAAACAAACTTTTAGAGGTTGTCCCACCTCGAAAACAAGCTTTTAGAGGTTGTCCCACTTCGAAAACAAACTTTTAGAGGTTGTCCCACCTCGAAAACAAGCTTTTAGAGGTTGTCCCACTTCGAAAACAAACTTTTAGAGGTTGTCCCACCTCGAAAACAAGCTTTTAGAGGTTGTCCCACTTCGAAAACAAACTTTTAGAGGTTGTCCCACTTCGAAAACAAACTTTTAGAGGTTGTCCCACTTCGAAAACAGGCTTTTAGAGGTTGTCCCACCTCGAAAACAAGCTTTTAGAGGTTGTCCCACTTCGAAAACAAACTTTTAGAGGTTGTCCCACCACGAAAACAAGCTTTTAGAGGTTGTCCCACTTCGAAAACAGGCTTTTAGAGGTTGTCCCACTTCGAAAACAAGCTTTTAGAGGTTGTCCCACCTCGAAAAAAAGCTTTTAGAGGTTGTCCCACCTCGAAAGCAAGCTTTTAGAGGTTGTCCCACTTCGAAAACAAACTTTTAGAGGTTGTCCCACCTCGAAAACAAGCTTTTAGAGGTTGTCCCACTTCGAAAACAAACTTTTAGAGGTTGTCCCACTTCGAAAACAAACTTTTAGAGGTTGTCCCACTTCGAAAACAGGCTTTTAGAGGTTGTCCCACTTCGAAAACAAACTTTTAGAGGTTGTCCCACTTCAAAAACAAACTTTTAGAGGTTGTCCCACTTCGAAAACAGGCTTTTAGAGGTTGTCCCACCTCGAAAACAAGCTTTTAGAGGTTGTCCCACTTCGAAAACAAACTTTTAGAGGTTGTCCCACCACGAAAACAAGCTTTTAGAGGTTGTCCCACTTCGAAAACAAGGCTTTTAGAGGTTGTCCCACCTCGAAAACAAGCTTTTAGAGGTTGTCCCACTTCGAAAACAAACTTTTAGAGGTTGTCCCACCTCGAAAACAAGCTTTTAGAGGTTGTCCCACCTCGAAAACAAGCTTTTAGAGGTTGTCCCACTTCGAAAACAAGCTTTTAGAGGTTGTCCCACTTCGAAAACAAGCTTTTAGAGGTTGTCCCACTTCGAAAACAAGCTTTTAGAGGTTGTCCCACTTCGAAAACAAACTTTTAGAGGTTGTCCCACCTCGAAAACAAGCTTTTAGAGGTTGTCCCACTTCGAAAACAAACTTTTAGAGGTTGTCCCACCTCGAAAACAAGCTTTTAGAGGTTGTCCCACTTCGAAAACAAACTTTTAGAGGTTGTCCCACCTCGAAAACAAGCTTTTAGAGGTTGTCCCACTTCGAAAACAAACTTTTAGAGGTTGTCCCACTTCGAAAACAAACTTTTAGAGGTTGTCCCACTTCGAAAACAGGCTTTTAGAGGTTGTCCCACCTCGAAAACAAGCTTTTAGAGGTTGTCCCACTTCGAAAACAAACTTTTAGAGGTTGTCCCACCTCGAAAACAAGCTTTTAGAGGTTGTCCCACTTCGAAAACAAACTTTTAGAGGTTGTCCCACCTCGAAAACAAGCTTTTAGAGGTTGTCCCACTTCGAAAACAAACTTTTAGAGGTTGTCCCACCTCGAAAACAAGCTTTTAGAGGTTGTCCCACTTCGAAAACAAACTTTTAGAGGTTGTCCCACTTCAAAAACAAACTTTTAGAGGTTGTCCCACTTCGAAAACAGGCTTTTAGAGGTTGTCCCACCTCGAAAACAAGCTTTTAGAGGTTGTCCCACTTCGAAAACAAACTTTTAGAGGTTGTCCCACCACGAAAACAAGCTTTTAGAGGTTGTCCCACTTCGAAAACAGGCTTTTAGAGGTTGTCCCACTTCGAAAACAAGCTTTTAGAGGTTGTCCCACCTCGAAAAAAAGCTTTTAGAGGTTGTCCCACCTCGAAAGCAAGCTTTTAGAGGTTGTCCCACTTCGAAAACAAGCTTTTAGAGGTTGTCCCACTTCGAAAACAAACTTTTAGAGGTTGTCCCACTTCGAAAACAAGCTTTTAGAGGTTGTCCCACTTCGAAAACAAACTTTTAGAGGTTGTCCCACTTCAAAAACAAACTTTTAGAGGTTGTCCCACTTCGAAAACAGGCTTTTAGAGGTTGTCCCACCTCGAAAACAAGCTTTTAGAGGTTGTCCCACTTCGAAAACAAACTTTTAGAGGTTGTCCCACCACGAAAACAAGCTTTTAGAGGTTGTCCCACTTCGAAAACAGGCTTTTAGAGGTTGTCCCACCTCGAAAACAAGCTTTTAGAGGTTGTCCCACTTCGAAAACAAACTTTTAGAGGTTGTCCCACCACGAAAACAAGCTTTTAGAGGTTGTCCCACCTCGAAAGCAAGCTTTTAGAGGTTGTCCCACTTCGAAAACAAGCTTTTAGAGGTTGTCCCACTTCGAAAACAAGCTTTTAGAGGTTGTCCCACTTCGAAAACAAGCTTTTAGAGGTTGTCCCACTTCGAAAACAAACTTTTAGAGGTTGTCCCACCTCGAAAACAAGCTTTTAGAGGTTGTCCCACTTCGAAAACAAACTTTTAGAGGTTGTCCCACCTCGAAAACAAGCTTTTAGAGGTTGTCCCACTTCGAAAACAAACTTTTAGAGGTTGTCCCACCTCGAAAACAAGCTTTTAGAGGTTGTCCCACTTCGAAAACAAACTTTTAGAGGTTGTCCCACTTCGAAAACAAACTTTTAGAGGTTGTCCCACTTCGAAAACAGGCTTTTAGAGGTTGTCCCACCTCGAAAACAAGCTTTTAGAGGTTGTCCCACTTCGAAAACAAACTTTTAGAGGTTGTCCCACCACGAAAACAAGCTTTTAGAGGTTGTCCCACTTCGAAAACAGGCTTTTAGAGGTTGTCCCACTTCGAAAACAAGCTTTTAGAGGTTGTCCCACCTCGAAAACAAGCTTTTAGAGGTTGTCCCACCTCGAAAGCAAGCTTTTAGAGGTTGTCCCACTTCGAAAACAAGCTTTTAGAGGTTGTCCCACTTCGAAAACAAACTTTTAGAGGTTGTCCCACCTCGAAAACAAGCTTTTAGAGGTTGTCCCACTTCAAAAACAAACTTTTAGAGGTTGTCCCACTTCGAAAACAGGCTTTTAGAGGTTGTCCCACCTCGAAAACAAACTTTCAGAGGTTGTCCCACTTCGAAAACAAACTTCGATGAACCAAACAACGACCGACAGAAAGTTTCCATGTCGCGGACTAGATATGTCCTTTCGGTCGAAGGTTCGTAGGTAAACGCTCGAATCCAAGTTTCGCGGAGCACAGAAGAACCTGTTGCCTCACCTGTCGGCATTCGGCAGTGGTGAAGACATGTCGAAAGTTGACTGATGAGCTCCCAGAGTTCGTCCCTGGGACTGATTTGGCCGGTTGGCTGCAAAGACCTGTCGAAGACCGGCTCCGTGTTTGGAGAGAGAATATGGCGGTCAACGGGAGATACGTTGACGAGTTGCTGTTGGCGATTGTTGTCTGGAACTACGACCTCAGACTGCACGTCTTAACAGTTCCGTCGGAGTATCCGAGGCACAAAGGCACGCTTGTGACATACGAAGTCTCCGAGCCATGTGCGACATACGTCATTGGCGCTTGCCACAATCACTTTTACGTCATAGAAACAGATGACGTTGCGCATACTCTGAATGGTTTGCGCGAGAAAGGGCTCATTTCCCTTGAGCGCGTGTTGAAAGGGGGCTCGCTCTTCCAATACAGCAACGAAGACATGTTTGGTCTTCAAACGAACCAAGAAAACGTGGCTGGCAATAGTTGATTTGATTTGATTTCATCCTGGACTTTGGGGGTTCCTACTTTGTTTCTCCTCGCCTCCTGACGATTCGCGGCTATTCCAGGCGTTGCCTCATCGTACCAGTACGTGAAGCTATGTTTCCCCCCTTTTATCAGCAGCATAGCAACACTCTGCGTGTGCAGGTGTGCTATGCATCCAATTACGGCACACCTCCAAGTTGAGCTTCGCAGAAAATTGCGGCCCGGGAATGTCGGCATGTCCAGCCCTACGAATTGCCAATTCCACGTGCAAGTTCGAAGTTTTGTCCGAGCTCAATAACTACTGAAGTATGCAGGTCGTCCCATGGGAAACGGCTCTAGGAAACAAGTGTTAGCACGTTGCACCAACTACCAAACTAAGGTTCGTAGAAAATGGTTGGTGGGTTGCCACATCTTTTTTAAGGTTGTCCCGTCAAGGAAACAAAGATTTGCAGGTTGTCCCATCTCGAAAAACAATGGTTGAAGGTTGCCCCACCTCGAACGATTAGGTTTGCAGCGTGCCCCACCTCGGATAGTGAGTGTCCCACCGCAGCAAATTCTTCGCCGGCCACCTACTCCCGCATGGGGAGAAAAAGGGGTCTCCACGCCAGTCAGCAGAGGAATCCTGGTGTGTATTTGTTATGCCCTACGTATAAAGCTTGTATTCGCGGTGGGACAACCTCTAAAAGTTTGTTTTCGAGGTGGGACAACCTCTAAAAGTTTGTTTTCGAGGTGGGACAACCTCTAAAAGCTTGCTTTCGAGGTGGGACAACCTCTAAAAGCTTGTTTTCGAGGTGGGACAACCTCTAAAAGTTTGTTTTCGAGGTGGGACAACCTCTAAAGGTTTGTTTTCGAAGTGGGACAACCTCTAAAAGCTTGTTTTCGAGGTGGGACAACCTCTAAAAGTTTGTTTTCGAAGTGGGACAACCTCTAAAAGCTTGTTTTCGAAGTGGGACAACCTCTAAAAGCTTGTTTTCGTGGTGGGACAACCTCTAAAAGCTTGTTTTCGAGGTGGGACAACCTCTAAAAGTTTGTTTTCGAAGTGGGACAACCTCTAAAAGCTTGTTTTCGAAGTGGGACAACCTCTAAAAGCTTGTTTTCGTGGTGGGACAACCTCTAAAAGCTTGTTTTCGAGGTGGGACAACCTCTAAAAGCTTGTTTTCGAAGTGGGACAACCTCTAAAAGTTTGTTTTCGAGGTGGGACAACCTCTAAAAGCTTGTTTTCGAGGTGGGACAACCTCTAAAAGCTTGTTTTCGAAGTGGGACAACCTCTAAAAGCTTGTTTTCGTGGTGGGACAACCTCTAAAAGCTTGTTTTCGAGGTGGGACAACCTCTAAAAGTTTGTTTTCGAAGTGGGACAACCTCTAAAAGCTTGTTTTCGAAGTGGGACAACCTCTAAAAGCTTGTTTTCGTGGTGGGACAACCTCTAAAAGCTTGTTTTCGAGGTGGGACAACCTCTAAAAGCTTGTTTTCGAAGTGGGACAACCTCTAAAAGTTTGTTTTCGAGGTGGGACAACCTCTAAAAGCTTGCTTTCGAGGTGGGACAACCTCTTAAAGCTTGTTTTCGAGGTGGGACAACCTCTTAAAGCTTGCTTTCGAGGTGGGACAACCTCTAAAAGTTTGTTTTCGAGGTGGGACAACCTCTAAAAGTTTGTTTTCGAGGTGGGAGAACCTCTAAAGGTTTGTTTTCGAAGTGGGACAACCTCTAAAACCTTGTTTTCGAGATGGGACAACCTCTAAATCCTACCTATCCAATGTTGGGACGTTGTTACCGCACGTCCAAGGCCAAGGTTCGGAGGTTGTCCCCACTGAAAAACAGACGTATGCAGGTTGTCCGGCTTCAAAAGTGTTCGCTTGGAGGCCCCCCCGCCTCAAACAGGCTACGTGGTTGTGACGAAGACGCACTATAGAGAGCGACACGCCAGGCCCGACCCACAGTACAGTGAATGTTTACCGACCCCCCCCCCCCCTTTTCTGAAAAATCGGTAAACAGTGTTTACCAAAATGTTTTTTACACCTTCCCTGCAGAAACGGAAAAAAAGCAAAGCTGTAGTAGAGTAGACAGGGGGTATTACCATGCAGGGTCAAAACCTTGTGTCTTTTTGGAAACGGCCAATTTTTTTTTTCCGGAAAATTTTTGGGTTATTTGAATTTAAAATTTTGGAACAAATTCTGCAGTAATTTTTGATGAAGTTGAGCTGAGATTTTTTTTTTCCAAAAAAAAATTTGGGGGCCATCGGCCCCGCAGGAGCGTTTTAAAAAGACACAAGGTTTTGTCCCTGCATGTTACAGTACATTGGTAGCACTGGTCGGGCTGGACAACAAGAAGCCGGCCAGCAGGCCCACCTAACAGGCCCATGAGGTCGCACCGTACGGCCGCCAGGGTAACTCAGTTGGTGTCAAATAGTATACAAAGGACCGCGGCGCCCCCGCCTCACACAAAAGAATTGGTACGTTGCTTTCTTCTGTTTGTGTGCACTGAGTCGCCTAGTTTGATAACTTGCATGCAGTACGCTGCCAACAAGCTGTCAACAATAACAACCTTCAGTACCACCAATCGCATCGTGGTACAAGAAGGCGCATGTCTCTCTGCCCACCCTTTCCTGCTTGGGCCCCGCGGAATGCCCCTTCCCTCACCGGCCGACCGTTCTGCTAGTTCTCAGAAAAGCTGTAGCGCCGGTACCGCAAAGGAGCTCTGGGTTTGGGGTCACCTGCGCCGTAAATATCGCGCGCGGGCACTTGCGACGCGGCGCGGGGGTTGTGCGTGTGGCCGGGAGACGCCCTTCGTGTCGGAGAAGGGGCTGCGCGGAATGGTGGCGACACAGTGTGGTACTCGGGTGAGCGCGCACGAGGCGGGGACACGCGGTAACAGCCTACTGAACACCCTACGTGGGACTTCCCTTCTGGGTACCCGGGTGTGTAGCTGTTAGGGGAGTAAGTGTAATCCTCCTGCAGAGACGTTTTGAAGTAAACGTACTCAGGACTCCTGGACTCGCGCCTGGCGGTGTGCGGAGGGACGACGTCGTGATACAACGGCTGCGTTGAATCAGCCCCCGGTTGGGACCCGTACGCGAATTCTTCCTCCACTGGGTCACTCGGGATCACTTGCCCGAGCCACATGAAGTCATCGTCCAGACACTCCCTCCACACCTGATTCACTTTCTCCATGAACTCATCCCCACCGCTGTCTTTACACCAAGCCAGCACACGCGCAAGCCATTCACGGCTGCAGTGCTCCGCCGTCATCTCAAAGGCGAGTTCATCGTAGTAAAAGTTGTACAGCAGCAGAGTCCCCGGCACGCCCACCTCACCGAGAGCGACGTTCGCGAGCCGCTGACGGTCGACAAAATTGTGCGTCGAGGAGTACGTCAGCCCGGTCACAGGGCATGCGTGGGTCATCACGTTCCGAGGGGAAACCGACAGCTCGGCCGCGGAAAGCGCGTTTGACACTTCTGATAACCGCCGAGTTGGCTGCGGAGAGGGGTGCCTGTGCACGTGAACAGGAGGCGGCCGGTAGTAGCTGTACGAGGGTGTGTGCACAGGCGGGATCGACTCGTAGTACCGGCGATGCGTGCCCCGGGGGCTCGTGAAGGTGTACGCTGACTCTGGTGGAGGTGCCCAGCGCCGTCTTTCCGTGGCCGGAAGAGACGTGCTTCTGGGGCCGGGGGAGGGGGATCCGGTTCTGCGCGGCGTTTTCCCGTCGTCGGCCGCCTTGTCCTTGCAGAGGTCGGTCTCCCACGAGCCGGGCTGCACCCATTTGATCCCCGTGGGCGACATGTACCCTTTGACCCCTCTGTCCGCGGCAGCCTCGCCGCCGGCGTCGCGGGCCCTCCCGGAGCGCCGCCTCGTCCGCCGCAGCTCGCTGCCCGCCCTCGTGGCTTCGACGGGGAGCCCGGGCTTCCGCTCAGCCCGCCCGCGCTTGCCCTTCTCGGCGATGGATCGTTCGAGGAGCTCGGTGCGGCTTGCGCCGACGCCCCAGCCGTAGGAACGGACGGACTGCTCCCGCGAGGGACGCGCGTCCGCGGGCTTCGGGGCGGACCGCCGCCGCGTGGGGGGCTCGACGGCCGCAGCGAGGACTGCCGCGCAGAGGACGGAGACGGCGAGGGGTGCGGTGGGGATCGCGAAGTAGAGGTGCCCCGCTGCGACGGCGTGCGACAGGTGCTGGATGGCCGGGGAGGCCGGCGCGTCTCCGTTCGCGTCCGAGTCGGACAGCGCGAGGGAGTTCGCGGAGCCGGCGGCGTAGCGTGCGGTCGGCGACGCCGGGCGGGCCGCGTCACCTTGGGCGGCGGTGACCGCGAGCGTCATCCGGGCGAAGTCCGTCGTGATCTTCCCCGCGTCCTTCGGCCCCGCGCGGTAGCGCACCACCAGCGGCGCGGCCGCGAACGGGTCCGTCCAAAATTCAGCGGCGTGCGCCTTCACGAAGCGCTGCCCTGCGCCGCCGCCCCCGGCGTACGTGTAAAACACGAAGCTGCTCTCCGGCGCGTGGGGCCGCAGGTACGCGCCGATGGCCGTGCCGTCCTCAAGCCGGGTCACCAGCAGGGCCGGCGGCGGGTCCGAATCCGAATACGCGTCGCGAAACACGGACAGCACGGCGTCCGGATCGCCCGCCGCCCGTGCCAGCACCCAGTCGCCCGCCGGGTGTCCCGCCGTCGCCGTCAGGTGCTCCGCCTCTATGCGCGGGATCCCGAATGTCGCCTCCAGCCGCGGGCCCCACGTGCTCGCCCCTGGCTTGTTACCAACCCCTCCTCCCCCCCCGCCGCCGCCCCCGGCGGTAGCAGCGCCACCCTCGTGGGCCGCGTCCTGCGGCGCCGTGCCGCTGCGCCGCGCCGCCGGCTTCGCGCGGGCGGCGGGCGCCGCGTCGTCGGCGGCTCGCGGCAGGTTCATCGGGCTCCGCGGGGTGTTGGCGGTCTGCTGCTTTTTCGCCGGGGCGGAGGTTTCCGGCGGAGCTTCGCTGATCCTCGCCTGCTTGCCGTCGCCGCCTCCGGCGGAGCTCGTCGACCGCTGCCACTCGGTGGGGATCGTCGACTGTTTGACGGTGCTCGAGTCGGTTGCGTGGGTCATGGATAGCAAGGGGAGGTCGTGGTGGGTGCCCTTCAAGTCGGACATCGCGTCAGGGATGTCCGAAGGGTCGGAGGGGTGGTCCTTGGGCTTGCCGTCGGCCGCCGAGAAGATGCTGACCTTCGAGTCTTGGAGGACTTCGCGGAAGGATATGTCGGTCGGCTCCGGCTCGGTCGGCGGCTGCTCTTGGAACATCAGCGACTCGCTCGACCGCCCGAGCGACGTCTCCCGCGAGACCAGCCGCGCCATATGCGCCGGCTTCGCCGCCGACTTGCTGAGCTTCGAGTCCACGCGAACCTCTCGGAACGAGATGTCCGTCAGGTCCGTGGGCGGGTGCTCTTGGAACATCAGCGACTCGCTCGACCGCCCTAGCGACGAGACTACCCGGGTGGCGCGGGGGGGTTGTCCCGGTGCCGGCTTGGTGGGTTTCGCCGCGGTTTTCGACTGCTTCGTCGCGGAGGACGCCGGAGAAGACGAGGAGGAGGAGGAGGAGGAGGAGGATGACGACGCAGACGTGGTGGCGGTGTTCAGCCCCGCGTTCTGCGTGTTCTGCGTCAGGCGGTCGGCCCCTCCCGCGTCGGAAGCGCTGCTGCTCGACACCCCCGACGAGGTGCCGCCAGCGGAGCTCAGCTGCATGTGGATGGTCCCGGCGCTGGACAGCAGCTGCTGCGATCGCTGCTTCGTCGCCGCGACGGAGCGGCCGCCGGCCTTCTTCGCCGGAGGCTTCCGAGCGGGAGCGCTGCTGGCGGTGTTGCTGCCGCTAGTGCTGCTGGTGCTGCTGCTGCTGCTGCTGGTCCCCGACGCCGACGAGGCGGCGGTGCTCGTCAGCTGCAGCTGGATCGTGCCCGCGCTCGAAAAGACTTGCGGGCGGTCTGCGCCGGCATGCGACCCGCCGGACGAGCCGGAGATCAGCTTCGACCCCGCGCCGCCCTTGCCATCCGGCACGGGCGGGGCCTTGAACGGCATCGCCCTGGACTCCTGCGGCCGAAGACTCCCGCGGCTGCTTGCCGTGGAGGGGGCGGCCCACGAGTTGGGGCTCACGCCGGGGGGGAAATGATTATTGGGGGGGGGCCTTTTATTGCAAAAGGCGAACCCCCGAACGCCGCAGAGTACCAGCCGACCGCCAGCCCTGGCTGCAGGATCTGTCTTCGCCGGCTGCGTGGGTCAGCGGATAAGACGGGCTCGAACGCTGTCTACGGCTGCGTGCTGTGCTTAGCTCGCAGCAACCCCGTGCCCCCCCCCGGCTCCCTTTGGTTTCATCCTGGCGAAGACGGGGTTCGCGGTTTCGGTGCAAAAAGCCACTCAGCGGCATCGCGCGAATGCAAAGCATAAGAGAGAGGGAGAGACGAGTTAGAGTACAGCGACCATCTCTCCGGGGAGTATCCGGTCGCCCCACTACTGCTACTGTCTTGCGATTCATCGAGGGATTTCCACCAGGCATTACGAACGAACTTCAGGTTCCTTTTGGGCTGGCTGGCGGAGAGAATCCTTTGCTACGGCGGGCATAAGTCGTTACGTCGTAGCACGGTGCGAGCCGCGGTCCTGTCATAGAGGATGCTTGCGTCGATGATGGTGCAGCCGGGGGTCTGGCGGGCGGGCGAGACCGCCTGAGGCAAGCGTGCGTTGACATGTTGTGTCGCGGGCTCTCCTCTTTTTGACAATCGCCCGGCCTATGGCGGCGGCTAGCATGACACTGGCTCGCACTGAAGGCACATCAAGAACTCCGGATTCGATTTCCGTCAAGGTGCGACACTTGTCTTTTTGGCGAATCACAGCCGTAATGTCGGGTCACGTGGTAGCGTTCCGCATTTTCTTGAGGAACGGACAAGTGAACAATCGCGTGGAGAGTACGTACGTTTACGTACGTTACAAGAGCCCTTGTGCGAGTGCCTGCTGGAAAGCATAACTCGAAGGCGGGAACAACGAGGGAAAAAGACAGGTGCTTCGGTTTGTTTGTGCGTGCCGGTTGATCGGTTTCTGTTGTATTTACCCTGTGTAGGTAAGAAACTTTGATCAACCACCAAAACACGCTGCCTTCGTCTTTTTAGCTTGCACAATACCTTGAAGGGCAACCAATTGATAGCAAAAGAAGTGTCCAGCGCTGTGTGCGCCTTGGTGGGCAGTGCGGCCTGCTCTGCGGGCTCCTCTACTCAGCGCAAAGCGCAAAGGAAGAAGGCACGCCACGGTGCTCTTGTTCGGCAAGATCTTTCCACTTGATCGACAGGCACCATACAGCAACCGCCGCCACCGCAAGGTTGCAGGGTTAAAGCGCTTGGCGCCAACGACTTCACCGCAGAAGCAACCGCAACATAATCATGCAAAACTGATCCCTGCCCACGCGTCCGTCCCTTCCGATGCCGAGGGTTTGCAGGTGGCGCATCAGCGGCGCCTCGGGGGCCGTGCTGGGCACACCGAAGTCATCGTCCACCTGCGCTACGTAGTAGTCGATGACCTGGTCCACGGATAGATCCTCCGGCGAGTCCCCGCTCTGCGCCAGCTGGTTGTAGCTCGCGTTGAAGCCCTCGATGAGGCTCTTGCCCGTCGGCGTGTCCGGTTCGGCGTCGTCGGCTGCGGCGTCGGCGGCGCGGGAGCTGCGGAACCTGTACGCGCCCTGCGAGCGGGCGAGGAACACCTTGTGCGCGGCGGACAGCAGCCGGTTGCGCCGCCGCAGGAATGCGAGCTTGTCGTGCACGGGGCGCACCATCTCGGCGTACTCCGCGTCGGCGTCTTCGATCTCGATCTCGATCCGCCGCGCCTCGGACACCATGCTCGGCTCGACGGCGCGCTGCGGGTTGTCGATGAGCACCGGCATCCCCCTTCCGTCGTCGGTTGGCCTCGCGGGCTGCGTGGGAGACTCGCGGTTGGGGTCGTCTGCGTGCTGGGTGAGGTCAGTGCCAGGGGGTGGTGATCCGGGTTCGGGCTGGCCGACTGTGAGTGCGACGGTGTCGCTGAGCTCGTGGAGCTTGCGGAGCATCTGGATCTGCGCCGCGTGCTCGGCGGCCCGGGCTTCGTACGCGGCCTCGAGGGCGGCGATCGACTCGTTGTTGGCTGCGAGTTCGTTCTCGGCGGTCTCCTGCGCCGTGCGGCCGTTCGCATTCGGCAGCGCGGCGTCGCAGCCGAGCCGCAGGAGCTGGTCGACGACGCTGACGTCGCAGCTCTCCAAGGCGAGGTGCAGCGCCGTCCGCCCGTAGCCCGTCTTCATATTCACGTCGGCCCCCGCCCGGCCGAGCACCTCCAGCATGTCCCCGTGCCCGCCTGACACCGCCAGGTGCAGGGCGCTGAACCCATCGTCGTTGCGGAAATTCACTGCCACCTGCGGGGGGAAGACGCGTTTACTCTAAGATTCTGGATTTTTCGGCTTTGAGGGGTCCGGCTCTATTCACCGAACCGGAAATCTTTTTTTCCATTCAGTGTAAGGTGGTGTTTCCGTACAGAGCAGGACACATGATCATGCAGCAGTGGGGCACAGGCTTTCTGAGAGCTACAAACTGGAAAGTAGTTGCACCCCTTGGACCCCTTAGTTGACTCTTTTTTCTTGCGGAGTCCGCTGGACCCCGTTGGACCCTAGAATAAACCTTGTGGATCCTTGTTTTCAGAAAACCGCTTGAACCTTGGTCACGTGTTGATCAGCGCCGTTTTCGCATTGGTGCTCGGCTGCAATCGTTGAGCAGAGCACCCTTGTGATGCGAATCCCGTTGGGGGGAAAAACGAAACCTTTGTGGGTTCGTGCAGTCGGGGCACACCGGTGTTGAGCCGGCTTTCGCTTCCATGTAGTACTCAGGCGCTTTGAGCCGGTCCGTCCCTATCTCTTGAAACTATATCGAAGTGCCTGCCGCTGTTTATCACAGTGAATCACGGTCCACCACTATCAGGTCCATCCCTAGTCCCTAGAGCTGCATCGCATTGCCCGGTGCTGTATTCTTCGGTCTATCACGGTGGGATGGACCGGCTCACGCTTTAGCAAGTTCGTCATGAACAGCTGTACCAATAGTCGAAAGTTTTGTCAATAAACTTACTACGAGTTTGGGTTCATGTACGCCGACCACGGACTCTGGGGCGAGCGCAGCAAAAGAAACCCAGTGGCTCGTGTAGCTTGCCTGCTATGTGTGACCGACCAGGAGCCTTTCGAAGATGGCGAGCCGTCAAATTTGGATGCGCTAAGTGCCTCTTAATGGAGGAGTAAAAGAGAGGCGAACAGACCTTGCGCCGACGAGCTCGTTCGCGTGCTGAAGTTGCTTTGCCCTCCATGCAGCCGCCGGGTGTGGCAAACACGGGTGCCTCGCCGTCCTCGCACTTGTTCAGAATTCGCAGCACCTGCTTCACGTCTCCTTGTGAAGCGGCGGTAAGCAGTCCACCCCCCCACCAGGAGCTCCGTAAGTAATCCATTCCGCAAGCAGGAATGGACAGCCCCGGCCCTGTTGTTGTGATGAGAGAATTTTTTGTTGTTTGTGCGCACGAACGGAACTCACCTGCTTTGGTGAGTTTCATGTAGTACGCTGCCAACTACTAAGTTTTAGTACCAACAATGCATTGTTAACACAAAAAAGTGATCACGTGGCCCTTATTCTTTACGCACAGCCGGCCAAGAGAGAGCGTGTGTGCGGGTGTCCATTCGCGATGGCCACGCAGTGCGCGAACACGGCAGCCTCGTTTGGTACAAGCACGCATGCTTAACATGTTTTGCTGGGCATGGCAGGTTTTCGTGGGTAGTCATCTTCTGCTATGTGCTGGGCAGCGGCTGCGTCGTGCTTTGCTCGTCGCATTGTCCGTGGGGTGCCTTTCCGACAGTTCATGCGAGGCGTCGACAACGACGTACTTGTCGTGAGTGGAGTGCCTCAGCGATACCAGCCCAGTGTGTGCATCGTTGCCTGCCTGCAGGGAGGTTCGAGCACTGGTGCCGTTCGTGGCCGTGATCACCACATTCGAATCTCCTCGGGCCGTACCCGATACTTTCCGCAGCTTCTGCGATGGCGAACGCCGATGATACCTTGTGTATCGTACTGCCACTGTTCTGTGTTTCCTGGAGACGGCAGATTGCGCTTCCTTGCGCGCATCCCCTCGTGGTGTCGCTACTGTCGCGGAGGATTGCCGGCAGGTGGTAGTGTCAGGCGAGGAAGCGGAACCGTCTTCTGTTTTTCGTAGCATCGCTCTCACCAGACACTCGGCTTCGCTGATGCAGTCGACGGTATGCTTGTGTCCCCGTGCACCCACGCTGTTCATGCCGCGAAGCATGGTTGGTGCTGAGGCAAAACGGAAAGGGGTCACGGCAAAAACATGTTGCTCAGATCAAAGCAGCAGCGGAAGCTGAGCCTTGAAGATGAGCGTGTCTTGGCACTCCGGAAGCTAGCAAATACAATTGGAAAGCAATGATTTTGTTGTTGTTGCCCGTTCCCTTTGTTCGGACTCTTTCGTTATGGTAAAGTCTCAAAACATCTTCCAACACTACTTGAATCTAGTCAAATACGACTTCAACAGTTCGCGACGCAAAGCGGGCGGAGACAGCTTTGATTTGGAACCGACCCAGTATGATGCAACATCGTTGTTAACCACTCCGGTACCGGATACCCAAAGAAAGTCAACTCACGGACATGTGCCGTCGCCTACGCAGCACCTGCGGTTGCTGGCTATCAATGCTCTATTCGGATTTGGAAAAGGGTCGGCTGGGGTTTTACGAGCTGGTATGTCTGGCACAAACCCATAAAAGAGGGGGATTGCAAGAACATGCTTGGAATGGATATGTGCTCAATACCGCACTGGTCACGTCTGCGCCGTGTTTCGGACATTTAAGCTATGGACACGTAAGGCGGACCATCATCAGCGCGGAACCTGAGTGTCGGCAAGAAAGGACAGCGGAGGCGGGGGGGAACGGGCGTCGCCCGTGACGCCGGGGCAAGCGGGCGCCAAAATCTGGCTGAATCGCCGCCTTCAACAAGCGAGTTGTGCTCGTGGCCCTGAGCGAGGAGAAGACGGTTTGCCAGCGGGACGACTACAATCGTCAGCGCGGCGCGACCTTCTGCTTGAGCTCGCTCAGCTCCGCGGTAAGCCGGATGTTCTCGTTGGCGTTCTGCCTCGCTATCTCTTTCAGCATCCGGATCTTCCTCGTTTTCTGCCTCACCTGGTCCCTGAGCACCGTCGTCTGCTTCGTGCACGTGTCCACGGACGCCTCTGCCGACATCAGGTTCTTCACGGTTTCATCCCAGCACTCCTCCAAGTTCTCGACGTACCGCGCCACGTCCTGCAGGCCGGAAGGCGGCGCCACCGGCTCTGCTTGGTCCCTCAACGAGTTTCTGCGGAGGTACTTCCCTTGCTGCTGCGAGCGGAAGACGAGCTTTTTCGAGGAGTTGGTCGCGGTCGGGGTTTGGTGGGAGGCGACCGGCTGCGCGGCGGGTCGGAAGGGGACGATCGCGTGGAACGGCGCGGGGTCAAACGCGCCGAACTCGAGCGGGTACCGCTGGATCAGGTGGGACAGCGTGCCGAGGGAGGACGACAGCTGCGACTCGTCGCCGGCGTGGAACGGGGAGAGCCCCCGGTACTTGTTGAGCAGGACCAGCACCCCGCAGCTGCGCGCGTGGCCAGCGTCGACCCCTGGGATGGGCAGGGACAAGACGGAGCTGACGTTCCCGCATTTGAAGCCGATGGTCTCGTGGGCGAAGTGACTCGACGTCGCATTCACGGCGACGTTGTACGTGAACACGGAGCCGACCAGCCCCGCTGTAGGGGGCAGCCGGAGTTGCCCGAGGCTCGGCAACCCGTGTCCCACAGTCGCGATGGCCTGCAGCTCGTTTTTGGCAGCGATGTGCTTGAACAGCACGGCCTTCTCCGCCCCCGCTGACACGACGAGCGACTCGAGGGACAGGTAAACCGCCGCCGTCAGCAGCGTCGAGCACGTGGCCTGCCCCGCCGCGCCGCCGCCCGCCGCCGCGTCCGGCGCGGCGTGCACCCTGAAATGCCCACCGCTCCGCCGGACCTTCGACGGGCGGCCGGCTTCCGCGCCGGGCGACCCGAAGCTGGGCTGCGCCGGGGGGCTCCCCCCCGCCTGCGGCGGCCGGCCCGCGCGGGCGTTTTCCAGAGCGTCGGCGATGCGGTTGCGGCCCTCGACGCGGAGGGCCTTGATGAAGCTCTGCTGGAGCTTGAGCTTCCTCCCTTCGCCTAAGCCGTAGTGCGGAGGGTCGCTGACGGCGTGTTCCGCGCCGCCGGTGGGATCCTGGGGCCCGGGGGTCTCGGGCCTCTTTCGTTCGTGCAGCGCCACCGCGTGGGCTTGGACCAACTTCCTCCGGACGTCGGCGGTGAGGTCCATCACCCGACCCCGCCACTGACAGAGCAGAGCGGCCGTCGCATCGTACGCCTCTGTACACGCGATCTCATCCGCCAAACTCTCAAGCCTGTCCAGCCCCGCCTGGCCTTCGCACACGGCCTTCAGCAGCAGCCGCTCGTCCGCGCCGCTCTTCGTCGCGTCGTGCTCGAAGTCGAGCGACTCTTCCCCGTCGGAAATCAGACTCCGCTGCAAGGTGAGCATGGCCCGCTCCCGCGCGGCCGCCTCGCTTTCTTTACTTCCCCTTTGGGGGAGAGGACTTTTCTGTCGGCATTTATGGTGAGAATGCAAGGTTTCCCGCAGGTACAGCTTGCAGGCATTCTGATCGCCAGACCAACTTGGGTCAGAAAACTGGTCGCGGAAAATACAAAAAACTGTAATAATACGGAAGACTGCGGCGACTAACATCGTGTCAGAGAATCTCAGCTCCCACTGAATGAAGGATACGTCGTGCGGATCGCAGAAGGATGTTCTGCGGATGAAGAAGGTCGAGC
This sequence comes from Diplonema papillatum, assembly GCA_030068145.1. Taxonomy (NCBI): domain Eukaryota; phylum Euglenozoa; class Diplonemea; order Diplonemida; family Diplonemidae; genus Diplonema; species Diplonema papillatum. The sequence continues at coordinate 15,176 of JAPJBO010001431.1, read as the reverse complement.
GCGTCTGCACCACTCAGAGCCTTTATTGCTTCCAGCTGTCATCACATCATGGCAGTGGCTCTCAACAACAGGAGCAAGCTGCTCTGGATGGCCAACGAAGAGAGAGAGACGAGTTAGAGTGCAGGGACCATCTCTCCGAGGAGTATCCGGTCGCCCCTCTACTAGCCCGTACTACTACGGCGGGCGCAAGTCGTTGCACCGTTGGCGCGGAGCGAGCCATGGCCCAGTCAAAGATGATTGTTGCACCGATGGTGGCGCAGCCGGGGGCGTTCTGACTGGCGGACGAGACCGCCTGGCAGGCGTGTGTTGACACGTTGTTTCGCGGGCTCTCCTCCTTTTGGCAACAGGCTAGCACCTTGACCGAGAACCTCAACTCCCACTGAACAAAGGGTACGTCGTGCGGATATTCAGGCACGGCATCGTTCCAGCTGTTACGGGCGCAAATTGTTTCCAGCTTGCCCAACATCCACTCGGTCTTCCGTCCAGCCGCAAAGCGTGGGCGGTGGGTACAACCCGGCATAGCCGGCGCACCAAAACAGCGGAGGGAACAGACCCCCTGCCGCCATTTCCCAGGGAAGGAGGCGACTCCTGAGTCGGCGCAGCACAGGTCGTTGATGGCTCGCATAAGGTACCCAATTTGCAGCCCCTTCTCGGCGAAAGTTCTCCCCGGGAGCTTCGAACGCGTAAATGCCTCAAAATCAAGCGCGAGTTCCACGCCTGTCGTCGGGAGAGGGTTGGAGCTGACCCACGATAGACTCCGCAGCCAGAAGACCAGCGTCGCTGCGAAGCGGGTTCCGATGTTGTAAGCAACTTACGACTGTCCGTTGCTAGCTGAACGTCGTATTTCGTCGACGCACCTGAGGCGAGTTCCCAAGGGCGTGTTGCCGCAAGGCTTCGCTGCGCCTGCGCCATCTCGATTGAGATCGTACCGATCAGCCTCTGGATCTTCTCCAGGAGGTCAGAAAGATTGACGAGGCTCGTGGCGCACTTAATTTTTTAGATTCGTGTGGGACCGTGTCCGGCACTTCGCCCACGTACTAAAACGGAATGGAAAGGCTTCTTTTAATTGATTTGTCTGGAAAGTTTGGTGACGTAAACCAGGACGCGGCTGTGCGCTCTTCTGGTGTGCGATTGCGCTCTATAAGAAGAAGGGTGAGAAGAACTGCGGAACAACACATTATTCCGGAACAGACGGAGGCTACCTATGTGGAAGGATAGGATGCCAATTTCTGGGCTCGAGGGTGTTAAACCAGGCGGGAACACGATACGAGAATGCCCGCAAGGCGCCCGAAATGTGTATCACCCGCGCCACGGTATTTTGCCCAGCATGTGTTTTAGACGTCAAAGATGCATTTTAACGCGCCGAGCTCTGGCAGTCGTTAGCATGTTCGCGGGGGGAAATGTTGAGGTACCGCCCCTCCGAATCCAGAATGCGAAATCCTGTTTTCGGATTCTTCTTTAGTCGTTTAGATGTTCACGTCATTTCCTTTCCAGAATCTAAGCCCCGGAGTGAGTCCGGACGGTTCGAAAGCGTTTCAAAACGTCCTCTCTAACCCCCATCATGGGACAAAAGACCGTGGCGCGGGTGATGGAAATGGACACCATTTCGAGATTGCTTGGTGGAGATGTGCTCTCCGGTGACGCGGACAGTCCTATGTTACGACCCTGTCGCACCTGCGGTGCGCGACGCCCTCATGCAGAAAGCAGGTTTTACCCGGAGTGGTGTGATAAGGTAACCGGGGCAGAACAGGAACGGAGTCTGACGGCCCTGAAGCGAACTGAAAGTGTCAGACATGCCCTCATGTGTATTTGGCCGTTTGCGAGCGGTCATCTTAGACCCAATGGGGTCTTTTTTGCACCACTTCAAGCGGGCCAGCACCGCAGGCCAGGCACATAGGTCGGGAATAATCGAGGCAAATGGAAAGGGGTCGACCCTGCTGAAGTCCTCCAATAAACCGAACACGTGTACGGATGTAAAACTGTTTAGCTGCTCTGCCAAACAATCTCTTACGGAGACAAAACGCACGATCATGATGCGTGTTCTGCTCCTCTCGGGATTAACCTGACTGTCATGAGAACTCTCAGAGGGTCACGAATAAGCGCCTTTGGTAAAGTACCAGAACTGCGGTCCGCAGGTTCGATGAAGCTGCAAGGAACGTTGGGCCGGCTACCAAACTTCGATCAACTGATAAGCGTCCTTCCGTAGCCGGTTGTTCAGCAGGAAGGCTTCTGCAATCACAGTGCTCTTCGTCTCGAACCTGTTTATGGAGAGTGCATGAGAGTGACTAGCGCATCTTGAAGCAGCGCACGCAATGAGGTGGTCCTGCAATGAAGGGCTCTATCCCCGATGACTGATATCTAAGCCGCACCCGCGCGGTGGGTCTTGATGGCTCACGATCGCTTTGATACCAAACGTGGTCAAACACCGACTACAGCGACCAGGTCATTCTGGTTCCGGTGTCAGAGCGTTCTGGATGCAGGTCATAGTCGTGTACCTCAAAAGAAAAAAGATGCAAACCTGTTGACAACGATGTGAGCGGCACTCGCGCAGATCAGCGTGTCGACGATGGAGTCGACCGTAGTTCTACCAGCATGCAGAAGGAGAGGTGCACGCACGTTAGCCTGCAGAGCATCCCAATCCTGCAAGCGAGAGTTTTTAGAGCATTTTTAGAGTACCATCGAGCTTCTACATCGGATGGGTCGCGTCGGTTAGACTTTCGGACAATGTGGGGCAAAGGGAAGGGGTCTCGGGTCCTACTTCGTTCATGGTTTGCCATGTCGTCGTGTCGGGATGAAAGGGCGGGGGCAGATCTTAGTTCAATGTTCAGACAGAACGCCTCTCGTGCACGTTTGGTCCAGCTGGGGTCTGGCTTTTTTAGAGTTATAGTTTTTTGAGGGACGTTTTCCGGCGTTTTCTTTTTTGGTTCCTCTATGTGTTCAATAGGAAATTGCACTGGAGGTATGATTCCCTTGTTCTCGCAATTTGCGGTCATTTTATGAGCCTGAATCAGCATCCGGACACTGGAGTTCTTTCTAAACCAGAAAAATCAGCTCGCCACAACCAATCACTGTTCACCTCTGATTGGAAACGGGCACTCCAGGGTCTGGTGTCACTTCGGTGCTGGATAACATAGTGCACAGGGCTGAGTGATGCTTTCCTCAGCCATGTCGCTTCCGCCGGCTCGCACGAGAGAGGACGGTCCCCTCACGCGGATGTCAAGACGAGCGGAGCAAGCTGGCGTGCATGAAACAACACAACAGAATACGCTGGTTCGTGTCTTGTTCAACATGTTAACAAGCTTGACAATGCCCCTCGTGCGTGTACTGGAAACAGTAGAAGCTTCCGCTGGTGAACTGGCATGTGGCTCGACTCTGGCAGCGGGTGAAACGCAGAACAGCGCCTTTTTCATCACCGCCTTGTTGGAGGGAGCGGCTTGGCCCTTGGCCAGGTGGAGCCGCTGGGTAGCAGACTTTTGTTGGTTGCCCTGTAAGGTATTAGCTCTTCAGATTCCGTTCTCGGACGGAATCTGCAACAAGCCACTGCCTGCGTCCGGTGAACGGCAGACGCGTCATGAAGTTCATTGTCTCCACAAGGGCCGACAGTCCCTGAGGGGGTGCCGGTCGTTAACCGCACGGGTTTATTCTCACAGGTGTACGGAAACCATTTGCACGCCAGATCAACTGGCGCTCTGCCGCGTAAAATATGCACTGGAAAGTTCGCGTGACTCTCACATTGCGCACGAGCTGAAGGTAATCGAGACACCGTCCCCTTGTGTGTACCCGAACAATTATCGAACGCGGCCACTGCTAATTCTGCACGACTGAACAACTAGAAGAAACATACGCTAGCTGAAACTTCGGTTGAAATAAATAGCTTCCAATCTGGGTGTGTCGCGGCGAAGCTGTTCAAAACGCCGTAAATATGATCCCAAGGCGGATAGCAATGGGCGGTGGGGTTGTCCGACGTTGCCCGTGTCTTGTCTTGAAGTAGTTTCGTGTAGCACATCGTCGGTGAGCGGTTTTCTGCAGTTGTTTCAATAGCTGGGGAACGCATTCGGGAAAGAGTGACTATGGCTTCTGATGCTGTTTCGCTCAAATTTAATTCACATGGGGAGGGCATCCGTTGAAATTCCAGAGACAACGTCCGTGAACCCTCCAGATCCCCCCCTCCCCCCCTTTTAAAGTTTCCACGGACGTGTCACGGCACGTCCAACCAGTTAGAAACCTTTGCACAGGTGCAGCTCGCACCCTGGCACCACGACCTCACCACGGACACCACGACCTCACCACGGCCCCACTGGGGTCTGGTTGTTGCGACTTTAGCTGACCTGCTTTTTTGGCCCTGCCTGATGCCGTTTATGCGAGGGGTAAACCAGTACTGGTTTTTGCATGATGGATGACAGAGTTGATGAGTTGCAAATCCGAAGCAGCAACGCTCTCGATCCGCAAAGCAGCCCGGGCGAGTGAAGACGAGTCATGACTCGCCCGCCACCTATGTCTAGAAGAACACCACTGCTGACCGAGTTTGACCGAGTTTTGCTCAAACCTCGCTAGGCACAGGTGGCGGGCGTTGCCAGACTCGTCTTCACAGCCCTTCACTCGCTCTCAGTACCACTACATTGTGCCGTTTCCACAGTTGTGAGGTTTAACCACAAGAATCTGGGTGAATACCCCGCCCCCAATGAAAACCCCCATTTTGGTGGACACGTCTAGGCAGCAGAGAAGTTTCCCGCGCTGTCGACCCGCGTCACGGCGGTGCTGGCCACACCGCTAAGCGTGATGGGGATCGGCAGCGTCTTGAACGCCATGGAGAAGATGCGCTGCGCCACCATGGATCCGTATACACTCGTCAACCGACTGTTGCTGCAGATGAATGGTGGTGACACTTTTGACGCCGCCGACGACGACAACGACGCCGACGATGACGACCTGCGGCAAGCTCCCGACATGTGCATGGTGTGAGGGCAGACATTCACCAGGCAGAAACATCTCACTCCCGTGGCAGCGGCAAACACGTCGGAATCGAGGCGGAGTGCGCTCTTCGACGTGTGCCACCTTGCCACGGAGAGCGAGTCTGGGGCGAGTGAGGCGAGTAGAAGGGCGAGTTGGGCGAGTCAGAAATGATTTGCCTTTTGAAAGTGGCCCGCAACAGCCAATGAATCAGCGAACTCGATCCAATTTAGCCGCAATACTGCGGCTAGATTGCACTCACTACCCAATTGGTTTTGCGGAAAAGTTCCCGTACACCCTGGGACCCTAGCCGTAGGTGGCGGGCGAGTCGCGACTCGCCTCAGACTCGCCCTCGGGTCCTCGAGACTTGCTTTCCGGCAAGAGTAGGAGGACGTTTTCGAGGGGGGAAGAGGCATTGCTTTCCGTTAAAGGATAAGCAGAATTTGTTTGTGTGTCCTCCTTTATCGAAACAAGTATAGTATTGCTGTTTGCTTCGGTGTGCTTCTTTTGCTCTGCAAATGGTCCGTGCAACCAACCGATAGTCCCTGATTCCTGAAACTTTGTCCGACTCAGACATAGGACGGACCCAGCCTTCGGACATCGCGGAAGGTCTGGGCGCCGGCTATGACTAACCAACAACGTGGTCGACTTTGCGGAAACTTATGCGGAAAACACGTGCGGAAACACGTAAAAGGGGGTAGACCTATTGTCCACCCGATTTTTTCCGGAAATTCCGCGAACATTAAAACTAGGGGCGCTAAAAAATTGCTATTATCCAGGCTTTATCCAATGGTTATCCAAGGGCTAGCCAGGGTTTTGTTCAGGGTGGCGTTTTTTTTCTTCGCGCCCTCGGCGCGATATTGATTGTTGTTTGGTAAAACCAACCTGTCCGGTCGACACCCAGCTCATGTTCCCTGTTAGTGGGTGCCTCAGACAATTCTGCTTGTATAAGTTAGGAAGAGTCAACATCGAAGGATCGAAAAGCAACATCGCTATAAACGCTTGGCTGCCACAAGCCCCCTTCCCGGTGGCAATTTTTCTGTCACCTCCGGCTTCATCCCTTGGACATAACTGAGGGATTTCGATATCGCAAGGCACTCCCACGATTCCCGTTCTTTTGCCGCCTGCATCCCCTGCACTGGATGCGGTAGAAGCCAAGGAAGAAGTGCCACAGAACAACCCACACGTTGACATACCAGCCGTATCTGCACCAGTTGCACCTGCACCGGGTCCGATCAATTCTGAGTGCACTGAGACAACAGAAAATAGTCCACACCAGCCAGAAGGAGCGGCGCTTCAGCCGTCCTCTTCACAGCGCCAGCAAAGCAAGCGCACCGACAGGGTGGCAGAGGGTGCTGGTTCACAAAACACTACACCAAACCGCGGCCTTTGAGAAACCATTGATCAGCCGCTTTTCCGTTTTAACAGCTCTTTTTCTTGTTTTCACTCTCGCTTTGCTTGTTGGCAACCTTTACATTCTATGCTGTTTCCACACTTCTTCTCACTTGGTGTGCTGTTGATACACTCACAGCGGGTGGATAGGCCCGCTTCCACAAAAATTTAACTCGCCACTGAAAAAGTTAAATTTATCTCCCAAAACCAGTCAACTTATTGTCCTCGGATGATAAGTCCCCTGGATAGTAGGTCTACCCCCTCCTTTACGGGATTCTGCACGTACGGAAAATCACAGTTTTAAACACGTGCGGGATTCGCACGTTCTGCAAGCGGAACGCAAGGTGTCCAATATAGCTCCTAATTACAGAGTTGCATTGCAATGTCACAACTGAAACAAAAAAAAGCGCATACCGCCGCAGACTTTGCCACGAAAGCGAGAAGAACGCGGGATACGGAAAGCAGCCAACTTGTCGCGGGAAACGCCACGAGATGTTAGCCAGTTCTGCGCCGTGTCTTGCAGGGTGGTGGAAAAGGCCAACCGGGAACGGGCTTCCCAGAAAAGCTTTGACCCGTACTGCATCTCATCATGGTACCCTTGGCAGAGCAGTTTGAACTCATTCGACTGGTGCTGTGGCTCGCAGTCGACACAGAACAGAACGACCGGTGTGTCAACGAACTCAGATACCTTTTCTACAGGACAGTCAGTGCACGGTTTGAAGGAGTCCGGAAACATGAAACCAGAAATGTTCAGCCCTTGGGCACACAGAACGTAGTTGTAGAGCGAACGCAACTGAAGGTGTACATCGGATACTGCTGTATGGGATGTGCCAATGAAAGTGCCCTTGCGGACTTGTTGAGTCCCGGTACGGCCATTCCATTGCGGGCGTCGATATTCTTCGCTGGGAAAGAAGACGTGGTTGATGTCCCTTTCCTCGTCGAAAGCTGCAACCTGTTGCATGTTATAAGATTCGCCTCGGGTGATCCCGTTTTTCATCCGTACCGGCTCCAGGAGGTTCCATTTGTTAACCAGGTTGTCGACATAGACGGTCTGACCTTCAGTAGGGGCGGGGAGAGAACGTTGATAGCGCAGAACTTCGTTTTCTTTCAACAAGCGCTTGATGAGCTGAATCAAGAGGATAGACCGCATTCCTGTGGTCTCCTTGAGCTGCTTCGTCGCTTTAGTCAGCCGTTCGTGTGTCCTTTGTAACCCAGTGAGTTTCTCCGTGTACACAGCGTCATCTTGCTCCCATTCCTCCAGTTGGGCCTTTGCCTGCTCACTGCATAACAAGTATTTTTGATTCCATTCTTCTTTTTCTGCTTCAGACACTGCGGTGTTCTTCTCTGATATGCGTATTTGGTCCAGCTGTTCCGCTGCTGTCGTCGACAGGTCCCTTATGTTGCCGTTAATGGATTCCAGTTCAGCCGCACATTCTGCGAGCAGCCGCTTGGATGCATCATGTCTTCGTTTAATTTCGAACGTTCGTGTCATGGCTTCTCCTTGACTTGTTGCTGTGCCGTAGCTGTAGAAAGCAGCGCAGACGACGAACGCCACACAGAGAAATGCGTACAGCAAGGGAGACTGGAATCGTGTCTGACCACGACGGTAGGTGCGCATTGCTACCGTCCACTACTCCCCCTTTCCTGGAGTTTGTTTCGAGGATTATGAGAGGAACCCCCGTGTCGTCGCAAATTCCATACAAAATCCTGTTACGTGTGGAGAAATGTGAAAAGGGGTTGAAACCCCGATGCATTCATTCATCAGGGCAAATGGGGGTCCATGATCTGATGCTTTGCTTCACGAAACCAGCTGCAAAGCAGTGGCCAACTCGTCGATGCTGCTGAACACGGAAGCCGATGCAATGCTACACAACCGACCTTTCGGTGACTGTGCCCATTTATTGAGCCCACATTAATTCCGCTCCTTCGAGGGGTCGCTCGGAGCCGTTGCTTCCTCGTCCCGCGCTGTTAACGTACATTTCATGCCGCGTTCGCAAACAAACAGAATACGTGGTTACGGTTCTTAGCTGGCTTGCTAAAGCTGTGGGACAGAGCCGACGGCGCAGCCGCTTCTAGCAGGGGCGGCCTGTGCGGGACTGACTAAGCGACGGAGGCGGCAGGTGCGCAACCGTGGCTGTGAGTCTAACAGACGGAGCTCAGCTGGCGGCGAGCAAGCTTGCGTTTGCTGGCCGACCGCGCCATTCAGCTCACGGGTCTATTGGATTGTCCCTCGCCGAGTCGGCCCTAGCAAGCCAGGGACCGCAACCTCATCTGGGCTCCCGCGGAAACTTCCGAGCACCGCAGAGCGGCAGACCTACTCACCGGTCAGCCCGTTTTGAACCTCGCAGTGTGCATGTGGGCTAGAGAGAGAAAAATGAACCGCCTCGAGACAGCCCTGGTCCTGAGGACCTTGGCGTGTTCATGCTGTCCGCGGACGAACCGCCCACTTACTCGGGATCCGCCTTGAGGAGGAAACAGCAGCCCCTATCCTGGCGCGTGGGTCTTTTTTGTTGAACGCTTACGCATCAGGACCCCCAGGGACCACGCAGTGGCGGCGGAGCAAGATCCTCTGCATGGGGCGACCAGACACTCTCTGGCGTGTCGCTCACTGTAGGGGTCGGCCCTTTGCGCATCGGTCGGAACCTACTCGGCACTGATGACAAGGCCGGCAGCCCGTGCGGCGTCGAATATCCTCGTCAAAAGCACGTTGGCCGCGAAATTCTTCGACTGTCCCTTGTTGAGACAGTGGACCGCCGGGAGGTTGTCTACCATGAGCCTTACGCGGACGTCCGAATGGAAACTGGCGGTCATCTCGATGCCCCGAATGACTGGAAAGAGTTCCTTCAAAAAGATGTGGGTGTGACTCAACTCCACAAAAGGGCTGTGACACGCGCTCAGATTCCCCTTCGAGGACGGCAGCCCACCATTTGGACGAGGCGTCTGTCCAGAGAGTGACCGACGAGGGAAAGCGTTGAGCGACTGACCCAGCGATTCTCTTCGACCAGGGAAACAAGATGCTCGACCTCACGCACCGTCGAGGGCGGAACAGCCTTCGTTATATCCCAGGCAGCTGGATCCGATGACAGAGTTGAGGCCAGCCTCTGCAGGAACGACAAAGAACATCGGGCGTAGGCCAGTTGGAAACGCGTCGTGTACGCGAACCAGACCAAAGATCCGAACACCCGGTAGAACTGGCGAGGGGACACACATCCAAGCCGAACCATGGCGAGCTCGGGGGAACCAAGCAATTTCGACACCCACGATTCTGCCATCCTATACCGGGCGGGGCGGTCGAACCGGGAGAGTTCGAAATGGAGTCCTAGGAGGTCGAACTCTCTGAGGGGGGCCCCAAACTGCTCGTCGTCTTCGTTGAGCTCGCAGTTATCGTCCTTGCAGCGTTGCGAGTCGAACCGCGAAGTTGCCTCCCGCAACGAGCTTCCCACGACGACAAAGTTGTCCACCCAGGGTAGACTGTCAGCATCCGGTAGGAGCACCCGGGAGGCCCTCTGAGCTATCGCCGGCGCCCAGCTCCAGCCCATGCACATGGCGGCGAGTTGTGCCAACAACACACACAAAACAACACATACAAAACAACACACACAAAACAACACACACAGAACAACACATACAAAACGGCCCCGCGGCCCTGCCAGGTGCATGCCAAAATACGGTCGGATGTCTGCGTCGAGCCGGAACTGATAAAAATAGCTCCGGGCGTCCGCGAGAAACACCACCGACAAGGCCAACACGCGGTCGATCACCTCGTGAACCGAAGGGAGGCGGGCGCGCCATGATCGCGTTGAGCTTGCGACCGTCACACACAAACCTCTGCCCACCGAATCAGGTGCTCAACGGCGCAGTGATGCGCGTGTTAAACATGCTGAAAAGGATGGGGTGTACATGGACAATCCAGTGGGTCAAATCCGGAGATAATCCGGCGGACCTCCCATCACGTGTTGAACCCTTATCACTGGCAACCCCTGAGTTGATTCAGAAGGTTGCACACGCGGTGGGGCAGTTTTTTACTGGCAAAGGGGTGGTGGCTGGCGGCTTGCTGCATAACATGCAAGCACCGCGATGCCCCCCCTCGTTAGTTTAGTTCTCACAATCCTTCGTTTCCTCTCGTGTTCCCGGCATTGGCTCCGGTTTATTCCTCGTGTTATTCCGCTCACGTTTCCTGCACAACGGCGCGCAGACGAATTCTCTAGAGTGAGATCTCACTCTAAGTGACGCTGAACCATCAAAAACGCGGTTCAGCGTCACTTAGAGTGAGCTCACTCTAAGTGACGTTGAACCGCAAAAATCGCGGTTCAGTGTCACTTAGAGTGAGCATTCAGTGTCACTTAGAGTGAGATCTCACTCTAAGTGACGCTGAACTGCAAAAAACCTGGTTCAGCGTCACTTAGAGTGAGATCTCACTCTAAGTGACGCTGAACCGGAAAAATCACGATTCAGTGTCACTTAGAGTGAGGCTCACTCTAAGTGACACATGCCATTTGGGAGACCCCTGCCGATGCGTCACGGTCGCCGTGTGACATTTGGGTGGCAACATATGCTTGCTCTCGGTAACGTGCTTGGGCCAGCTGTGTCTCTAGGGCTTCGATACTAGCCCGTGCCTTCTCTGTTTGGTGGATGGCATCTGCCACAATTCGGGTGTAATACCAATACTGTGTGCTGGTAAATCATTGCCACGAGTAGATGCAGACCAGAGATCACATGGAATCAGGCAGTTGTGTCGAGTCGGAGAGAAATCCGGGGCTGCTTCTGAGCCTCGACTCTCTTTCTGGCTCCAGCCCCAACTTCTACCCGCCAGCCCACCATGCCCATCAGAGGGAGACCGTGATGCAGTGCTTTGGCTACACGATACCATCAATGGGAAAAAGGTGAGGAATTCCTCATGAGGAATTCCTCACCCTCTTTTTTCGAGCCTCTTTTTTTTTTGAGGAATTCCTCGCACTTTTTCGTTAGCGGGAGCACTGGGTCCATCGGCCCCGCGGGAGCGTTTTAAAAAGACACAAGGTTTTGACCCACCTTGTCCGGGAGCCCTACACCTTGTCCGGCAGCCCAACTACACCTTGTCCGGAAGCTCCGACTACACCTTGTCCGCCAGCCCAACTACACCTTGTCGGACAAGGTGTAGTTGTAGTTGGACCAATCCAAAATAGCCAGGGGCCAACTACACCTTGTCCGGGAGCCCTAACTACACCTTGTCCGGCAGCCAACTACACCTTGTCCGGCAGCCGCAACTACACCTTGTCCGGCACCCAACTACACCTTGTCCGGCAGCCAACTACACCTTGTCCGGGAGCCAACTACACCTTGTCCGGCGCCAACTACACCTTGTCCGGAGCCCTAACCCTTGTCCGGCAGCCAACTCTTGTCCGACAAGGTGTAGTTGGGCTCCTGGACAAGGTGTAGTTGGACCAATCCAAAATAGCCAGGGCCCAACTACACCTTGTCCGGGAGCCCAACTACACCTTGTCCAGCACCTTGTCCGGCAGCCAACTACACCTTGTCGGACAAGGTGTAGTTGGGGCTCCTGGACAAGGTGTAGTTGGACCAATCCAAAATAGCCAGGGCCCAACTACACCTTGTCCGGCAGCCAACTACACCTTGTCCGGAGCCCTAACCCTTGTCCGGCAGCCAACTCTTGTCCGACAAGGTGTAGTTGGGCTCCTGGACAAGGTGTAGTTGGACCAATCCAAAATAGCCAGGGCCCAACTACACCTTGTCCGGGAGCCCAACTACACCTTGTCCAGCACCTTGTCCGGCAGCCAACTACACCTTGTCGGACAAGGTGTAGTTGGGGCTCCTGGACAAGGTGTAGTTGGACCAATCCAAAATAGCCAGGGCCCAACTACACCTTGTCCGGCAGCCAACTACACCTTGTCCGGGAGCCCAACTACACTTTGCCGGACAAGGTGTAGTTGGACCAATCCAAAATAGCCAGGGGCCAACTACACCTTGTCCGGCAGCCAACTACACCTTGTCCGGGAGCCAACTACACCTTGTCGGACAAGGTGTAGTTGTAGTTGGACCAATCCAAAATAGCCAGGGCCCAACTACCATGCAGGGTCAGAACCTTGTGTCTTTTTAAAACGCTCCTGCGGAGCCGATGGCCTCCAAAAAAAAAAGTTGGAAAAAAAAAAATTTGCTCAACTTCCTCAAAAATTACTGCAGAGTTTGTTCCAAACTTTTAAAATTCAAAAAACCCAATTTTTTTCCAGAATTTTTTTTTTTTGCCATTTTCAAAAAGACACAAGGTTTTGACCCTGCATGCTACACCTTGTCCGGGACCCCAACTACACCTTGTCTGACAAGGTGTAGTTGGGGCTCCCGGACAAGGTGGAGTTTCTGCTCTTCGTATTGTCTGACGAGAACTGCCTAGAAGAAAGGGAGAAGTAAGAACAGTCTTTGTAACTGATATCACTAGCACAAGGGAATGTTGAGTGACTGCCTCAACCCGGGGAAACGAGCTTGGGCGAGGTCACCGGGGGGTTAGGGAGGGTGGGGAATCTGTCAGCGTCAACAGCTAGGCGCAGAGTTATTCAACCAGAACGGGAAGAAGAGGGGGAACTGTGTCTTGTACTATGTACTTAACAAGAGAGGAACTCACGAGTGGGGCATTGCGCCGCTTGCACGTTTGCAGCGACCGTCAGAAGGGGGAGGGATGGGTGGGAAAAGTGATTGCTCTGTGCTGCCCCCCTAAACCCAACCTGTTCGGCTGTGTTGTTCAAGTGACTTGACTTGTCTGGATTCCCCCAGTGAACTGCGAGAATCCGTCAGCGTCAACAGCTAGGTGCAGAGTTATTCAACCAGAACGGGAAGAAGAGGGGAAACTGTGTCTTGTACTATGTACTTAACAAGAGAGGAACTCACGAGTGGGGCATTGCGCCGCTTGCACGTTTGCAGCGACCGTCAGCCGCCACCCCATCGCCAGTTAAGAAAGCCCCGATTGCTTGTGCGACCTCCTGCACAAGTGCAGGGGAAGCTAGTCGAGATGGGTGCACACGAGAGGGTAGGTCAGCTGGGTTGTCCCCAGATTTCACCCAGCGTATCGACCATGTGCAATTGAGCTCCTGGAGGATGTGTATCGCTGCCATTACGGCCTGATTCAACGCGAATGATCGCGAGCTCACTCCTTTCCTTGCTGCTCCCATCACTGTGGTGTTGTCCACCCGTATGTCTAAGTGGGAACCCCGGAGTGATTCCGGTAAACGAGACAAGGTTTCTTTTAAGGCCCATGCCTCTAAGACATTGATATGTTCATCTGCCCTCAGTTTATCCCACTTGTCTCCAACGACCGTCATCTCGGCCGTGGTCCGGTTTACAATTACCCCTCCCCAGCCGGACAAAGAGGCATCAACAAAGACCGTTGCTGCCGGCTCTTGTGAGCCCTGTTGCATTCTTCTTGACCTCTTTACCGCGTTTCTCCATCGCTGCAGCTCCCGCCTTGCGGACGGAGGTACTTTCACGATATCCACTTCCTGTCGTTCTCCACGGTTGAGTGCGTTCATTACGCGTCTCAAAAACTTCAAGGCAAACCAAAAATCGCCTGGGGACACAGCTGCCACAGCGCTTGCATGCAACAACCTTCCCCCCAATGACTCCAACTCGGAAGCAGTGGTCTGTGATAGGTCAACTGCGTCGATCTTTTGTAGCAACTTTTGTGCTGGAGCTACTGTCTTTTCTTTGTGGTCAAAAGCAACACCTAGGAAATCATACTGTTCACCCAAATTCACACTATCAGCCTGTTTCCAGGTGATTCGGCACTTTTGGGCACCGTTCCCGATGGCGTCATACTCTGACGCCATCGGTACCTTTTTTGATTCATTTCACCTGTATGACGCCATCAGTACCTTTTTTGATTCATTCATCCTCCGTACGCCATCGGTACCTTTTTTGATTCACATATTCTCGTACGCCATCGGTACCTTTTTTGGACCTTTTGAATCATGACGCCATCAGTACCTTTTTTGATTCATTTCACCTGTATGACGCCATCAGTACCTTTTTTCGACATAGGGGGGGTCATATGGGGTCATATGGGGGTCATATGGGGGTCATATGGGGGTCATATGGGGGTCATATGGGGGTCATATGGGGGTCATATAGGGGTCATATAGGGGTCATATAGGGGTCATATAGGGGTCATATGGGGTCATATGGGTCATATGGGGGTCATATAGGGGTCATATGGGGTCATATAGGGGTCATATGGGGTCATATGGGGGTCATATAGGGGTCATATAGGGGTCATATAGGGGTCATATGGGGGTCATATGGGGGTCTGTTCCAAGGCAGACGGCTGTTTAGTGTTGCAAACGAATCACGAGCACACTGAAATGGGTCTTCCACACACTGAAATCAAGTGCTCCTAAGCAGACGAACTGTGAGTGTTGCAAACGAAACGTAAATGAACTGAAATAGGGACCTCATACGCTGAAATCGACTGCGAACTATCTGATCGATCTCTCTTAATAAAAGATTAAAGCGCCGAAGGCGCAACCACCCAATCCAACTTTGCACACGCAATTGCGACTGTTCCAAGGCAGACGGCTGTTTAGTGTTGCAAACGAATCATGAACAAGCTGAAATGGGTCTTCCATACACTGAAATCAAGTGCTCCTAAGCAGACGAACTGTGAGTGTTGCAAACGAAACGTAAATGAACTGAAATAGGGACCTCATACGCTGAAATCGACTGCGAACAATCTGATCGATCTCTCTTAATAAAAGATTAAAGCGCCGAAGGCGCAACCACCCAATCCGACTTTGCACACGCAATTGCGACTGTTCCAAGGCAGACGGCTGTTTAGTGTTGCAAACGAATCA
>JAPJBO010001430.1:0-45180 GCA_030068145.1 Diplonema papillatum | reverse complement strand
CTCTCTCTCTCTCTCTCTCTCTCTCTCTCTCTCTCTCTCTCTCTCTCTCATTTTTCGTCCGCAGAACCTTTTTCAGTTCACCGCCAGTCATCGGAACATTCCATCGGCCGACGCTTGATGTACTCGGCATGCCCACATATCATGCACCAAGCTGAACCTCGCAAAACAAACAAAAGGGCGAGAGACACCAATCTGTACGTCCCACGGGATCGTCGGAACCACGAAGAATTGAAAGAAAAGGAAGGGGGGCCGAGTAGTCGACAATGTCGAAGTCCAGGACGCGAAAAGACGTGATCCACAACATCGAGAAGCTGATGGATCAGCCTGTCGACGTGAAGTTGGCGGGCGGGCGTGAGGTGACTGGCGTTCTCAAGGGCTTCGATCTCTCGTTGAACCTTGTCCTCGACGAGACGCGGGAATACGTGCGGAATTTCGAGGCATGTCTTCTCTTTGCAGCAGTGTTATAGAGAATTGCGGTGTAGCGACAGAACCTTCTCGTCGAGCACAGTTCAGCTACGGCCATCTTCGTGTCTTTTGTTGCTTGGTCTTCTCATCAAACGAAATAAATGAGGTGAACACCCAATCACACACCTTCTCCCTTTCCGGGGCTCGCGCCGCTTGGCCGAAGGCCAGAAAGGGGTTTTGAGAGTTGGGTTGTCCTCGCGTGCTTGGCACCCGGACGAGGGGACCGGCAGCAGTGTTTCCGCGAGTCAACGGACCCTATTTTCCGGAGTGGGGATAATCCAATTGACGGGCCCTCCCTCGTGATCCCGCAAGGACGGGACCTCCGACGCTCGCTGTGTCGTAATTCGACAACCCAAATGAACCCTGGTACCTGGTCTTCCTCCTACGGTCTCCCTGTACCAGGCTGGCGAAACACCAAGGGGATGGGCAATACGATGCGCCAGCACTGCATACCAGCGTCACAACTGAGCGTCAACTGGCGGATTGAATCAGGTTGCGTGAGGTAGGAGTTGAAATCGCAATCGACTGAAGCAGAACACCAAACGAACAGAAAAAGAACCGACTCGTCCTGGAACTAGGAAAGTTGAACCAACCACACTGCTGCTGCTGAAAAAGTTGAACCTCACCCCATCCCTTGCAGGACCCGTCGAAGCGATCTCTGATACCTGATCCGGCATCACCAGATTCGATGGTTGAGGAGACGCGGTTTCTAGGCGTCGTAGTGTGCAAGGGAACACTCGTCCTTGTCGTCTCGCCGTATGATGGAACCGAGGAGATCGAAAACCCGTTCGCGGGCGAATGATCGGCGACGCCTCACTTCGTACGGGGTCTCTCGTTGCCGCCTCACTTCGTACGGGGTCTCTCGTTGCCGTCCTCTGCCTGACGCACAGGGCCGCCCGACAACCGTTGGGGTTCATTTCGGACCATCGTGCGCTGCCGTTCCCAATATCGAAACCGCACTCGAGACACGGAATTTGTCAGCTAGCTCCCGTACGGACGGAAGGATCCCCCCCGGTTTGCAGCAGCCCTTCCGGGGAATCCGCGCTGAGTCAGGTCCGTGCTGGAAAGCCCCACCGCAACATCTCGTATCGGCGTGCCAACACATCGTGCGAGGTCGCAGATACTTTCGTAGCGACACGAGACGGCAACTTCGAGCTCAGCTTGGCCCCGACAAGGTCCGCCGCACTGTCGCTACCCGAATACTCATTCGGAACCCTCGGCCCGGGCGTCCATTCGCGACGATTCACGTAGCGAGCTCGCATGCTCCTATTGTCGGTCCGAGATCGATACACAAGGAACAAGAGGATACAGAAGGAAAATGACAAGGGTTCTTGAGCCATGCTGTCACGGAAGTGCGCCCGCGCGCGCACGGAAGTGTGCGTTCAAGAAAAAAACGCTGTTACGTCACGCGATTTCAGAAGCCCCACGCCTTCTACAAAACTACGCACTTTTTCTTCTTCTTCTTCTTCTGGATCGTTCCGCAGGACGTCTCTCGCCCACATTCTGTCACACTAGAGAACGTCTATCCGCGTTCTTTTCAGCGTGAACAATGAGCCCCGCACCGAGAATGCCGTCGTTCCTTGATACCCGTGTCTTCTCTTCCTCTTCTCGAGAATCTGTCTGCGCCGTACCAGGATCAATGTGGAACAACCTTGTCGCCGCGCCGAAAGGCTTGCATTGGAACCCTTGGAACGTTACCGGTTGGATACTCTTAGTTCTCGAGCAGCACCAGAAAACGGACACTAATCAGCCGCGAACTGCATCGCATTGCATCGCGTTGTCGCATTGCATCACATGTCATCGCATTGGGGGCATACTATTGAGCGAAAACATCCACGGTCATTCGAAAATTGAAGCTAATACCGGTCCTTCAAAGCCTCATAGTGCACCGGAAAAGAGGCATGACCCACACCCGACCGCATGGAGTTGAAAACGAAATGTGAACTCTAAACTTCTTTTTCAACTCCTTGTACTTCTCAGTCAGCTTCAACCTTCTGTTCGCGGATGCTCCTTAGCATGAGTGGCGTAAATCGGCTGCACTACGCAAAGTCACAAGGACTTTAACACCCGGATCCTCAAGCGAACTTTCACTCTAGCAATCAGGAAATCCTGATGTTCGAGTCTTGTGAGCGCTTCATCGCTGATCGAAAAGAAACAGCGAAACAAGCCTCCGCGGCCAATGGGAGAAGCTAGCACGTGTGTGCCGGTCCTTTTGATATCTCGAAGCACTTCAGAAAGGGGGGGCCTGTGCAAAGAAAATAAAGCGAGAAAGCGGAAAAGAGAGACCTGCGCGAAGATGGGAATCGAAAAGGTGCAAGTCGGGCTTTCGATGAGCACCAGATGGACGGACCCGCCCATGATGCTGATCGCCATGATCCCGTACGTCATCGGCCTGCTTTTGTGGGCGCTGTACTTCCTGTACAGCTTCAACCTTCTGATAGCGTTTGCACCGCATGTTGTGACCTACGTCCTGTGGAACTACGTTTACCACAAACCGGAACCCGCAAACCCGGAAAAATACGTCATTTTCAAGACTATTGAGCTCAAGAAGATGTACAAGAACCAGAAGATCCCAATGGTCGAGTTCTACGAGCACTTCATCGAAGGTGAGATCGAGCTGCGCGGAGACTGCCTGGAGATTCTCAAGAACCACCGCAACGAGTTCTTGAACTACCGCACGACCGTTCGACAGCTGCGCTGGTTGATCGAACAGTTCGTTCCGTCCAAGTCTTCGTCCTTCAAAGGGAAGGCTGAGACAAAGAAAGAGATCGCCGACCACTACGACCGCGGAAACGACTTCTTCGCCGCCTTCCTCGGGAAGAGCATGGTGTACACGTCCGGCTTCTTCAACTCCCTTTCGGAAACCCTCGAACAGGCGCAGTTCAACAAAATGTCGCTCATCTGCGACAAGATCCAGCTTAAGAAAGGCGAAACCCTCCTCGACATCGGCTGCGGCTGGGGTACCTTGACCAGACACGCGGCTTCTCAGTACGGGGCAAAGGCCACTGGGGTGACCTTGTCTGTGGAAGGAGCGGCGTGGTGCAACCAGGAGAATGAGAAGGAGAAGCTGACCAAAGAGGTCGACATCCTGTGCATGGACTACCGCGAGATTCCGACGTCGAAGAAGTTCAACAAAATCGCGTCGATCGAGATGGCGGAGCACGTTGGGCTGCAAAACTTCCAGCTTTACTTGAACGGCGTCAAGGACTTGCTCGACGATGACGGTATCTTCCTGATGCAGGTTGCCGGGCTCCGTCAGGGTGCTAGCTGGCAAGACATTGCCTGGGGGCTCTTCATGTCCAAGTACATCTTCCCTGGTGCCGACGCGTCTACTCCGCTTCACTGGTACATTAACCAGTGCGAGATCGCGGGCTTCGAGGTTCACTCCGTCGAAACCATCGGCCGCCACTACAGCCACACCATTCACAAGTGGTACGACAACTGGATGTCCAACAGGGACACCATGGAGCCTAAGTATTCCTCGCGCCTCTTCAACTTGTGGGAAATCTTCCTCGCCTGGTCAGTCATCGCCGCCGGTCAGGGATCGGCCACGTGTTACCAGATCACCATGCACAAGAACACGTACGACTACCCCAGAGACAGGTGGTGCAACGGCGAGAAGGCGCTCGGTATGTTCTACTTCAACATTTCATTTCATAGCCTGGTGAAGCCGTGCGGACATTGGTTGGGGCTTACGCCTACCCTGCCCCCGTTTACCAAAGACCAGCCACAGTCAACGCCGTGGGGGAGTGTGCTTTCAGATATCAACCAGCGTGGCACAACCAGCGATTCCACGCCAGAAGGTTATAACATGCAGTTGCCCACTCATCCTCTGTAGACAAGCTGACCGGCTGCCTCACAGGGGGCCGACAGCTCTTCCAAGCAGTACCTTCAAGACAAGGGGACGCTGCAACAGGATCCCAACAACGCTATTAAGTGCTAGCGGTGCATGCCAACTCTTTTGCTGCGTCTGGGGTAATCTGGACCCGACGGCTGGTCCATTCAGGTACGGAACACAAAACTATGCGAGAAGCAACCCAAGACGTAGCCGTCTCGTTGTAGGTTGGGTCCCTTCCCTCGGGAAGTTGAGTTGCATCTGAACACGGTTCTTATTCTCTTAACGCAGGCCATCGCTACAGATATTCTGCATTCTAACCTCAACATATTCTGACGAGAGCAGCCAGAAAGGTAGCAGCGAGAATACACTGGGCCCCGCTCTTATTCGTGTCGCTGGCACGAGGCAATGTAAGGCGACCTGCCTCCTCTCGGGGAAGCGAGTTCTTGGCAAGGCCGCCGAGCTCGGCAGTATTCCGAACGCGGTGCTTAGTCAGACGAGGAGAACAAGAACAGTCGAAGTGAGATCACGGGCTCACAACTCGTTGCATTCGTGTCACTAGCACGAGGCAGTGTGAAGTCTTCTCTCTCTCTCTTCTTTCTCGGGAAACGAAGTTTTTTGGCGGGGCGCAAAACCCTAGCTTTCTCCTTTTTAACGGACCCCACCCGGAAGGCTAGGAGAGGTACTCTCGGCGTCGTTGTACAGCAACCTTCTCAGTATGCTCGCACACACCATCCCCCCATCCAACCAACCCACGACAGGAGAACGCAAGTGAGGAACTGGCGCGTGACACGGCAGCGTTCCGAACCCCGTTTCCAGAGCTCGAAACCCCTTTCCGCCGTTCTTCCTCTCATACGTATTCTTCACTTTCTTTTGCTATTAGAGAGCTGCTCTTTGCTTTTCTTTTTTTCTTTGTGTGTGGGAGCAACCGCGGTTGTTCAAAAAGAGACGGTTGGCAGCGTATTGTGGAAATGACCAAAGCAGGTGATAACACATACACACAAACAAAAGCCCGGCTGGGCGTAAAGAAGAGCCACGTCACTTTTTGTTGCGGATGGCGGCCGAGCTGCCGATTTCAGGGCCCACGCAGGCGCGCGAACATGGCCGCCTGCGAGCCCATATAGCCAGCTCGTCGTGTTGCAGAATTGGCAGGGAGTGCCACTCTTCGTTTCGCTCTCCCCTATGGAATAGGTACGCGTTCTGGACTTCTGTTCTGACCGCTCTTGCAAATCCACTCATCTGTTCAAGCATTGAATCCAAAGGCTAAGGCAGGTCAAGTGGACGGCATGTGGGCCGTCCACTTGTCGTATTGGGCAACTACGTGCACTCACCTAGACCATGCCGATAGCAGCAAGACAGAAAGCATGTAGCACCGCCCATAGCCCTGCCCATAGCCCGTTTGCACAACCCCCTCTTCTCCCCGAATCATCCGCTTCACACACAGCTCCTGTAACGAAACTCTTTTCCCGCCGAGCGGGCATGGCCAGCCGGTCTCCCATCTCTGTTGTATCGGGGAAGGACATCACCGCAGTGGTTTACCACCCCGCGCCTTAATTTCTTTCACGCGCTTGAACGTGCTCATCCGGGATTTCATCACACAGTCATGCCTTTTCCGCGGTGTGCCAATAAACCGCACGGTGCCAAGTGCTGGAATGAATGAAATGCGAGCACAGCCACATGAACGAAGAGCATGCATCACCAAGTCACGCCTTTCCCCCCATTTTCTGCCTTTTTTTTCTTGCCCGGTATTAAATCAAATGGGATCGTACCCCCTCTCCCCCCTTCTCCCCCCCCCCTCCCCTATTTTCCCCCTACCCTCTCCGGTAGTGCTCAAACCAAGCGTTTTAGCTTGTGTGTTGTTCTAGAAACGTGGCCCGTGGGCGCCGCACACGGGAAGCGGCGCGGATCGACTGAATTTTCGTCTCGACCCACGATCTTGCTGCGCCCAGCGTGTGGGTCATGGCACCGCGCCTGTACTCCTGTTGATAAGTGTCGTGGTGGAAGGTGCATACCCCCACACATCTGCTGGCTCCAGCATCGGATGGTATCCGACCCCAAAGGAATACGTGCCGGCCTCGAAAGGCCGAGATAGGGCCCCGTAGAGAGAAGTCAGCAGCCGAACTGTCAAAAGCGCTGCGGCAAAGACCACGCTTTCGCAGAAGGCCGGGCCTGGCGGCTATGCAGTTCGAGGAACCGCTGCTTTGTGCACAGGGCCTCCGGCGTCCTTTTTGTTTGACGCGGGTTTGCCCTCTTTCGTCGTGTCCCTTCGGTGGAGTTGTGCTTTGTTACCGCACCGTGGCCCGTGCGCGTGCGCTCATGGAACGGCGCGGGTTGTGGCAGTCTCCGGGCTCAAAGTTCACTGAAGTTGGGTCTCAACCAAGTGTGGTTTCACTGCGTTGAAAAGTGTGAGGCTACAACCGCACCGTAGCTTCCGCGCACCACATCCTGTGTTCCATGCCACAGAGGGAAAGCCATACCTGCGGGTATCCCGCAGTTTGACAACGAATGCACAGCGTGCCTTCGGTGTCCATTTCCCTCAACGCGATTCGCTCTCTTTCGCCGTCCCCCAGTACACCGATCCCGCATTTTCTTTTTTGCTTGTGTTTTGTTGTTGCCGAAACCATGGTCCGTGCGCGCACGTACGCGGGTGGTTTGCGAAATACGGCCCACGCCTGCGGGCACCGCAGACAGACAAGAAGCAGCCGCCGCGTGCGCAAACCGCGCCTTGCTGCTTACAGCTTTTCGCGAGCGGGCGGGGCCGTTGATCTTTCCCCCTCCCCCTTCATAGCCATAGACTCACACCGCTGTCCTGTCTGCAGACACTCAGGTTCCGCGCTGATGATGGTCCGCCTTATGTGTCCGTGGCTTAAAGGACCGAAACACAGCGCAGACGGGACCAGTGCGGTGTTGAGCACATACCCATACCAAGCACGTTCTTGCAATCCCCCTGTCCCCCCTTCATAGCAGAGCAAGTCCACGTCCGTTGTGCCTTTTGCCGCCCGAACAGCATGCAGAAGCCGCGTGACTCTCAAACTGGTGTTTGCTCTCCGCCCCCCTGTAGGCATACCTTCTGAATTATGCACGTGCTGCTGACGTGTTCAAAATGCAGCTGGAGCAACCGCGTGCCGCAGCGTAGCTGTAGGTAGCGCTTTCTGCAGTTTGTACGAACAACAGCTGTGGAACGCGCTTGCCGCAGAAACGTACGAACAGGTCCACGCCGCGCCTAGCTCGCAAGCGCAGAGGCAGCTGCCCTTTCTTTTCTTTTCCCCCGTATCTTCAACCGCCCGCCTTTCCCGTTTCTTTTTCCTATGAGACGGGTCGAGCAGTTTCAATCCATCATCGAGTGCCGCTTCATCTCCGGGCTCGTCAGTGTAGAAACAACACTTTTGCGGCGTTTTCCGACTTCTTTTCTCTCTCCCCGCAATTTGGCGCGTCAGGTCGTACCAAAAGGGAACACGCGGGAGCTGGCAGTGCCGCTGATATGGCGGCCGTTGGTAACAAGTGAGGAGCAGGGGCGCTCCAGGGGTTTCCGGTGTCCGCCAATTAGTTCGTTCCAACACTTCGTCGGCCACATCTGATCAGATTGTTGCCCACCGAACTTTTCAAAGGCACGCAGAACCAATACTGCAGCACAGGCCTGGCGAGGGTACAATATAAAAGTCATGCGTTTCTTTTGCGGACATCTGTCGTACCAGAACCGCACACAGTGCGGGGCCTACACACTCGAACTTAGCATACTGCACGAGGTCGTACGAAGTGGGATGCTCCTTTCAACCGGGCGTGTGCACTCAAAACTCGACGTAAACGCGTGCGTTCCAGCGAATAAACTTTCAGGACCATCTCGTGTGAGAATTCCACGTAGCGAACCGGTTGTATTGTACGCTCGTCTTTGCTTGTGCTTGACAATATCCTCCGACTTCCGTACTTCGTTCCGGGCCTTATTGCGCTGTCGTTCTTCATGAGTCGCTGTCATCTTATGCTTGCCTTTCCTCCCGCACTTGTTCTGTCCACTACTCTTTGAGCTCCTTCTTGGATTGCAGCCTCCACTGTCTTCATCTTGGCGCTGCCGCTCGTTACTTGGCCGCGTGAACTGCTCTCCTTCCGTCTTCGCTCTTCGCACCTGGAAGCTTTCCGTCGACTCTGTGTCCTCCAGTTCAAATCACTTCTGCGCCGGACAGTGGTTGGTTAGGAGTGCTTCTCGCTAGCTGCCACATTCTGCCTTCGAATCTTCACCTTCAAAGTCCGCGGGCCACGCATCTTGATTTCTCCGTCGTCGCCGGCTCATCCAGCACTTTCATCTTCAACACGCCCTGCCGCCTCTTCTTTGGTTTAACTTCTTGCTGCTCATTCGGTCTGCACGTGCCTGCCATCAGTTTGCGTGGTGCAAGTAGGTAGCTGCACCCTCTAATGCGGCTTTTGTGCGTTTCCGTCGTTTTTTAAAGTGCGTACGCCCGTGAAAGGCGCATCACACTTCGGTGTCACCGCGTAATCCGGGTCCTCGGGTCGTTCATGGCGACGTCGGGGCGAGTAGGAGGGACTGCGCCAAAAGAACTGCAAATAAACCCCTCACCTCTCCTTCTTGTCGATTCCCGCGGCTCAAAATACATACCGTCGTGTGCTCGTTTTGTTGTTTCAGGAGGACCGCCACCTAAGGAAAATGGGGTCAGCCGGAACGGACCGTTGTTCTGGCCTTGATCAGGTCGAGAGCGTCCTCTTCGGCAAAATGCGAAGGCCACCTTGCGCGGAGTCCATGGACAACGCCGAACCCACATACCACGATGCTCCGCAAACGAACGACTCCTCACTAATACACACGCGGTTCAAGGAACCTATCTGCCCAAAGTTACCCGGTAACTCTATAAAGACGGCGCTCCAAGCATGTTTGCCTTATACTGACATGCCAGGTTTCTGCAGTCTTGGGTCTTTTTTGCGCGTCCTCTCTGGAAAGTCTTTTTGGGCCAAAATATGTCCTGATAGGTACGGCCGCACGTGCCCACAGAGCTGGGATGTTCCCCCTTAGTAAGCAGCACACCTCCCACCCAGGTCACGCCACACAACCGGGGAAAAGAAGGCCAATGCAGGGATGGATCTCAATTCCTACTTGCGCACCGAGGGGAAGCACGCTCCGTCCGCAATACTGTACAGGCGCCTCTCCTTGCTGCAGCACCCTTGGTTCGATGACAGCGGGGAGCCTCCTTCGCTGGAGGTGGTGAGAGGACTGCCGCCGGTGCCTCCGTCTATTGATACGTCGGAGGCAATCGGGTGCGTGTTGAACGGCAGGCGCATCCCGGCACCAGCGCCTTCGAATTCGAGCAGGTTCAGACGAGCAGAAAGGCCCTTCGAAAACGCGTCGCTGGGCCGCTCGGCCGTGTCGCCGAGCTCGTTGCGGTCTTCCAGAAGGAACGGAGCCGAGCGCCCATGGGGCGGCGGCGTCGGGTTCAAGTACGGCTGCCCAAGCGTCGGCAGCCAGAAGTCTGCGGGGCCGACCGAGATGGGGCAAACGGGCGTGGCTAGCGGGTTCGAAGAGTTGCACCGCGCGATCGAGGATACGGTTGATAGCATCGTGGCGGGGGCTTCTACTGTAGACGTTGGCGGTTGGTTCATCCGATTGGCAGCGCATGTGCGCATGTACACAAGCCGCGGCGACGACGAGAAGATCGCACGCTACGTCAACGGCGTCATCCGCTCGCTTAGCGAGCAGTATGCCGGAAACACCGCCGCTGCACAAGGTAGCGCTTGCTCTTTCCTTTCTGTTCCGGAGACAGCAGTTCGTTGTGTTGTCTTGAAAACAGAAATTGCAAAGCAAGACCTGCCCCCGCGCCTGCAGTCTCCGGCTGCGTCAGCAGCTCGACAATCACAACTACTATGCGCAGGCTATCGTCGCAGATCGTCGCGCGCGCGCTGTACTGCACGCCGACGAACCTTCACCCGGAGGACCTTGGGTGCGCGCCGTCCGAGATGCGCAGCGGCGCGGCCGAGTACCAGCCGGTCCCGGAGATGGCCGGCGACGAGCTTGGCGGCGGCGGCGAGCCGCCGACTCTGGGTACGGCGGCGTGATGGCGTTCGAGAACAACGTCGTCGTGTCGTGCAGGAAGAGTTTCCCCTCTGTTCCGGAGGCAGCAATTCTTTTTGTTTTGTTGTGTCACCAATGCGTTCTTATGGTCCTAATAATTAGTAGTTGGCAGTGGGCCAAGTGATACTTACCAAAGCATATCCGAGAGTTCTTCCTCAGACCAACGCACACCCCCCAACCTGCAGGCGCGTACGCCCGCACAGCGCTGTGGATACTCGACAGTTTGGTGTCGGGCGTCCTGCACAACACGCACCCGGGCCTCCGCGAGGCGCTGAAGTGGTGCCGGGATGCGATCGCGCGTGCGCTGTACTGCCCGCCGACGAACCTTCACCCGGAGGACCTTGGGTGCGCGCCGTCCGAGATGCGCAGCGGCGCGGCCGAGTACCAGCCGGTCCCGGAGATGGCCGGAGACGAGCTCGGCGGTGGCGGCGAAGCGCCGACTCTGCGGGTACTGCTGCGGGAGAAGCTGCGGCGGTACGGCGGCGCGATGGCGTTCGAGGACAACGCCGTCGTGCAGGAAAAGCTGCAGTGCACGCACGAAATGCTCCGGCAGGAGAAGGAGTACGCCGAGCGGCTTCTCGCCGCCGAGCGGATGGTCTGCCGGTTCTGGCAGAACGAGGTCAAGTGCTTCGTCCTCCGCGCCTGGCGCAACAGCATCTCCCTCAAGAAGGAGTACCGGAAGATGGCGACCGAAAAACGCGAGCGTGAACGCGAACTCGCGCGGATGAGACGCGTCGCGGCCGATTTGCAGAAGGAGAAGGCGAAGCAGGAAGCCAGCTTCTCCGACCAGCTCTCGAAGGCGGTGACGCGGAGCTCGCAGGTCGCCGACGCGTGCCGGGAGGTCGAAGAGGCCCTGCGTGCCGAGAAGGAGAAGTGCAAGGAGCTGCACAAGGTGACCCTGCAAAGAAAAGCGGAGTTCCTCATCCTCTCGGAGAGGCTCAGCAAGGCCGCAAAGGAGACCGAGCAAGCCAGGCGCGCCCGCTCGACCGTCGAAACAGCCCTCCAGCAGCTGCGGAACGAGCTGCAAAACGAGAACGAGAAGTGCGCCACGCTCGAAGAACTTGCCGCCTTATGCGAAACCGTGACCAAGCGGTTGTCCATCCGCCCGATCGTGACGGACCTGATGAAGGGGGGCGCGCAAGGCGCGAAGCCAACGTCCGAAGATTCCGGGGGCGTGTTGCAAGCCTGGATGTCAACCTTCGCGGGGGGGCTGTGGCCGAAGGACCAGTTTCCTCTCAAGTTCATCGCGTCGTTGCACCGTGTCTTGCCCGAGGTGGTCACCGAAAAAGACGTCGAAGCGGCCGCCTGCACGGGCAGCGAAGCCGAGCAGTCATCCATCCTCTTCGACCTCCTGCAGAAGCCGACCTTCCTCGGCAGCGCCATCCCCTTCTTCCAACACACCTTCACGAGCCCCGTCCAGCCGGGCACTGCGGTTTCCCTGCTGTCCATCATCGCGTCGCACCTCATCACCCCCGCGCCGCCTGCTCCGCCCAAGGCCGCGGCGCCAGGGGCGCGGAAGACGTTCACTAAAGGCGAGGTGCAGCATTTGGTGGTCGCGCTCGCGTCGGCGACCGATGCGCTGGCGACCGCGTGCGGGGGCATGACGAGCCTGCTCAAGGACGCGCGCCGGTGGCCGGAGGGCCCGCCGTGCGTCGGCGCGGCGCCCCCGCCGCTCGGCGTCGACTGGGCGCCCGACCGGGCAGCGCTCGCCGAGTTTCTCCCCGCGAAGGCGCTGGCCGCCGCGGCCGCAGTGCCGAAGATCCGCGGGCGGGTCCGTGAGTACTCGCAGGCCCTCGACGCGGTCAAGGAGCGGTACGCCTTTTTCTTCCACGAAAGCTCTTTCTGCACGCTACTAGTCTCTAGTTACTTCACAAAAGGCCAACTACATACGGTTTCTTGTTGCTCTAGTGGTATGGTCCTTTGACAGAGTGAGCCGATGCCTCTCATCTCACCTTTAAAACACGGCTGAGTCACGCATACTCTTGACAGACGCTAGCGTCCGACATTTCGCACGCGCGTCGCAGTCGTTGGCTGGTATTGACAAGGGGTTTCACACTCGGATGAGCTTCGTTGCTTCACCTTTCTTGTTGCTTTAGTGGGGAGTCATTTGCATGCAAATGAGTACCACACTAGAAAACTGCCTATACAAGGTGTCACGGGATAAGCCGGCAGCCGCTGCTTAACAGTGCTGCTGATCCATGTGGTCTATGTACTTAAAAGTTCCCAGTGCCTAACGGCTTTATCACGTGAGCGGCCCTCAGATTACCCCTCAGGTGACACCGCTGTTTTATTTTTAACCACTACCACTGTAGTGGTAGGTATTCAAGAAAGTTCGCGGGTGTCAGGGGTCGTGGGTGAGACAAAGAATGGTCATAAGTGGTCGCCGTTTGCATTATTGGAAAGATCTGACACGAATCTTTGAAATGCGTCCTTCATCGGGCAGAAATCCTGCTCTGAGCTCTCAAGCGATACCCTAAGTTTTGCCACGGAGCCCGAATACAACCCTCTCCCCCTCCGTCCTTAAGTGGTTACCCATACTTCAACCTTGCGACCGACGTGCTGGCGACCGTTACGGTACAGCCGGCAGCCGCTGCTTAACAGTGCTGCTGATCCATGCGGTCTATGTACTTAAAAGTTCCCAGTGCCTAACGGCTTTATCACGTGAGCGGCCCTGAGATTACCCCCCTCAGGGCGGCACCGCGGCCGCGGCTTGTGGTACCTGCATTTCAAGTTCAACACTGCTGGCGACCGCGTGCGTGGGAACGACGAGCCTTCTCAAGGACGCGCGCCGGTGGTCGGAGGGTTCGCCGTGCGTCGGCGCGGCGCCCGCGCCGCACGGCGTCGACCGAACCCCCTTAGCGTCCCGGAGTGCATTAACCGGCGAGTCAGTCTCAATTCCACGTCTCAGCGGGATCGCTTCGTCACCGGTGCGTAGCAAGTAGACGTACGATAGAACTGCCAATTGACGAAACTCGTTTAACGAACGGTTAGAGCCGGCCACAGGGGATGTATCGTCCGAGCCGCGCTGGCAGCCGCGGCCGCGGTGCCGAAGATCCGCGCCTGGGTCCGCGAGTACTCGCAGGCCCTCGACGCGGTCAAGGAGTGGTTGTTTTGTTTTTCCCACGAGGGTCTTTAACAGAAAGAGTACTATTTCCACACAGTAGTCAATACCCAAAAAACCAACTAATTTCCATAAAGCTCCTGGGCATGTCCCGGGTACATCAGTGCGCTGCCGAGTGTGGTCGATGTGGGTGCTTTGGCACGTGGACCGTAGAGTGCAGTTCGTCTGCTTAGGAGCACTTGATTTCAGCGTGCGGGGGTACCAATTTCAGCCTGTTTCTGATTCGTTTGCAACACTAAACAGTCGAATATCGTATTTTTCCCGTCTTACTTAAGATCCCAGTTCTATGAGTGCAAGTCGGATTGAGTGGTTGCGCCTTCGGCGCTTAAACCTTTTAAAATTAAAGACGACCGTTCGGTGTGTTGCAAACGAATCACAAACACCACTGAATCAATTGTGAATAACCTGATCGATCTCTGTTAAAAAAGCATTGAGCCGGAGAAGGCGCAACCACAAATACCGACTTGACTCGCAAATGGTCAGCCACCGCCGCGCCAAGGACTGCGTGTGTCAGCTGCGGGGTCTGAAAATACTCGAGGGACTGCCTTGTGCTCATTTCGAAGGAGGCTAGAGGGGGAGAAAACAATACAACTACAAAGTGGGTCTTTCTTGTTGAACGCTTACGCATCAGGACCCCCAGGGACCACGCAGTGGCACACCAAATCTGAGGGCGGAGCAAGATCCTCTGCATGGGGCGACCAGACACTCTCTGGCGTGTCGCTCACTAGGGCCAGAACCCCGCGGGTGTAGGGGTCGGCCCTTTGCGCATCGGTCGGAACCCACTCGGCACTGATGACAAGGCCGGCAGCCCGTGCGGCGTCGAATATCCTCGTCAAAAGCACGTTGGCCGCAAAATTCTTCGAGTGTCCCTTGTTGAGACAGTGGACCGCCGGGAGGTTGTCTACCATGAGCCTTACGCGGACGTCCGAATGGAAACTGGCGGTCATCTCGATGCCCCGAAGGACTGCAAAGAGTTCCTTCAAAAAGATGTGGGTGTGACTCAACTCCACAAAAGGGCCCTGTGACACGCGCTCAGATTCCCCTTCGAGGACGGCAGCCCACCATTTGGACGAGGCGTCTGTCCAGAGAGTGACCGACGAGGGAAAGGATATTGACCGACTGACCCAGCGATTCTCTTCGACCAGGGAAACAAGATGCTCGACCTCACGCACCGTCGAGGGCGGAACAGCCCTCGTTGTATCCCAGGCAGCTGGATCCGATGCCAGAGTTGAGGCCAGCCTCTGCAGGAACGACAAAGAACATCGGGCGTAGGCCAGTTGGAAACGCGTCGTGTACGCGAACCAGACCAAAGATCCGAACACCCGGTAGAACTGGCGAGGGGACACACATCCAAGCCGAACCATGGCGAGCTCGAGGGAACCAAGCAATTTCGACACCCACGATTCTGCCATCCTATACCGGGCGGGGCGGCCGAACCGGGAGAGTTCTCGAAATGGAGTCCTAGGAGGTCGAACTCTCTGAGGGGGGCCCCAAACTGCTCGTCGTCTTCGTTGAGCGTTGAGCTCGCAGTTAACGTCCTTGCAGCGTTGCAAGAAAGAGTCGAACCGCGAAGTTGCCTCCCGCAACGAGCTTCCCACGACGACAAAGTTGTCCACCCAGGGTAGACCGTCAGCATCCGGTAGGAGCACCCGGGAGGCCCTCTGAGCTATCGCCGGCGCCCAGCTCCAGCCCATGCACATGGCGGCGAGTTGTGCCTTTACGAAACGGCCCCGCGGCCCTGCCAGGTGCATGCCAAAATACGGTCGGATGTCTGCGTCGAGCCGGAACTGATAAAAATAGCTCCGGGCGTCCGCGAGAAACACCACCGATGAGGCCAGCACGCGGTGGATCACCTCGTGAACCGAAGGGAGCAGCATTGGAGGCGGGCGCGCCATGATCGCGTTGAGCTTGCGACCGTCACACACAAACCTCTGCCCACCGCTCTTCTTGTCGACAGTGAAAGCGGGGAGGACAACCCTCAACCCGTCCGATGCGACCTCTGCCACGCCGTATCTCACCAGATCTGGGAGGTGGCGTAGCATGCGTCTCGACGTCGTTCGCGTGATCGCCGATGCCATCAGCGCTTCCTCCGCCCCCGGGAGCAGGGCAGATCGGAAGTTCCCACGAACGGACCACGTCCAGCACACCGCGCAGCAGCCCCCGGCTGTCCAGCGCTGTCAATCTCTCAAGGTCCATGAACGATGACGAGATGGGCGCGAGAGCCTCGCCGATTCTGCGTTGCGTAGGGACGGCCGTGAGGTTGTTGATGAGGAGTTCACCCCCGTAAGCAACACCAACAAAGGGAGTGAACATCGAGGGGGGCAAGTCTTCCTCGGGTCCCCTGGTAGAACGTAGCCAACGGGTCGGGGAACTTCTTTGGCGGCTTGAACGGGAAAGGGGGTTCAAGACGAAGGGTTAGAGAAGGCTTGCCGACGCCCTCGCGGTGTTCCGGACGAGCGGAACTTCGGCCTCCGGAAGGTACCGCATTAGCGCACTCAGCGTCGTATGGCGCGACACACTTTGGATCACCTTCAGGTCGATCCCGCTTCTCAGGAGGTGAAACAGGGCGCCACGCCGGAGAGAATGGCCGGAGAGTGAAATGTTCGCGCGCTTCAGCGCGGTCACAACTCGTCGGAAAGGGAGGTCCGGGAACAGGAGGCGTCCCGGCGGAGTTTGCGACAACAGCGTCCGGAGCTCCTGGTCCTGGGCTGGAGGAAGAATCACTCCTGTCACCTGGCCGAGACGGAAAGGATCCGACTTCGAGCCCACCCAGTTCACCGCCCAGAAACCAGCACTTTCGGTGACGTGCTCTGCCTTTCTCGTCAGCACGTCGTCCACGCGGGCGGCACCCTGCCAGGCCAAAGCCAGCGCAACACGCACCCTGGGGTCCGCTTCCAGGGCAACGGCAAGATGCAGCTCGTCCTTCGTCACCGGTACAGCCTGCTTCGACGGCTTCATCGCGCCGGCCCGTTTCAGAGACCTGACAAAGTCCCTGACGAGCTGGCTGTCGACAGGCCGCCCCAACCGCTTCTCGGCCGACTGTACGTTGACGACGTACTGTACTGCCGAGGCCGCGCAGATGTCTCCACGAGAGAGCAAACGGGTCACGAACAAGACCAGCGCCGTCGGGACATCGAGCTGCGAATCTGCCTCTGCATCCCAGTGACGTCGGAACTCCAGAAAGCGCCGGTACACGGAGTGGATCCCGCGTCGTGTGGATAGCGCCAGTGCATCCGCCACGTACGCGTTCGCAGTCCGGACAAGACGGTTCCGTTCGCCGGGTGAGAGAGGGGGCTCCGAGAGGAGGGGACGTCCGCATCGCCCCGAGACCGGAGGAGGGAAGCGGTTCACGGCGTCTACTGCTTGGCCTTGCTCCGGGTTGCGTTCGTCCGCTGAGGGGCCTGGGGAGCGTCGGGGGGAAGGGCTTCGCCCGAGTGTCGGGTGCGGGGCCTCGGGCTGCGCCTCCTGGGCGGCTTCGAGGCGGGCTGCTCCTCGGCTTTCTGTAGAGCTTGGAAGACGGTCCGTAGAAACGGAGGAAACCCGGCCTCGTGCTGATGCCGGTGCTGGAGGCTGCCTGCAAGAGACCAACCGGCTTTCAGAGCTGTCTTCAGGACCATCATCCGGTGAACGGTGTCCCTTCCCAGCTGCGTTTGCAACTTGTAGTTGGAACTGCCTGCGTTGGCCTTGAGAACCCAAGGCACTTCTACCAGAGCTTAGGCGCCGGTGGCGATGGCAGCAGCCGTTATGCGTGCGCGACTGCCGCTGTCCCTCACAGCTGAGACCAGCGCGTCCCCTCGTCGGCTGCAGGTTTCGACGTGCAGCCACTCAGACGCCAGTGTGCTGACGATTCGCCATTCAAATCTTTTTTATTGTATACGTACCATGACAGCAGCCCCATCCTCAAGTGCAAATACTGCCGACGCGTCACTGCTGCTGTGTGTGCTGGGATTGGAGCCGCTCAAGCGGCCACCTAAAGTCACTCGTTTGTTTGTAAAGATTGCTCTGTTCTTCTCCCTGACTTGTTCCCGGAGTAGGACGACACATACTACTACTGTATACGTACCTGCTTTGTAGGAAATACTTGAGGACTGCCGGTTGCGAAATCTCGAAGTATAGTGTGGTACTCATCGGCATGACGATGACTCCCCCTCAAAAGGAGGTAAATGTGCTGTAGCCCACACGAAACGCAGGTGAATCTGGGTGGCACAGCAGGACAATAGTTGCAAAGCTAGCCCGAAGCCCGAAACTCTGACACCCCCCCCATTTTGTCCGTTTCCACGTTCCTTCACTTGAAACTTCCGAAGCACACTAACGACAACGAAACCGGAGTCGGACTGGAGGCCTCATTCACCGAGGGAGAGGTCCGCACGAGCAAATTCCTCCAGGAACCTTTTTGGCATGTTCTTGGGCAACCCGCATTAAACCCGCCCTAAATGACAATGAAAGACGACGAGCAATTGAGCGGCAGCGCCCAGTGACACAAAGTGTCCGGACTGCTGACGAAACAGAGGACGGTCTCTGTGTACGTAGTCGACTCGTTGCCTCCCAAGCTTTCAAGCTCATTTTTCCCTGCATTCGTTTGTGTGGAAAGAAAGGGGGGCTAACCCCACTTCGAGTTTCACCCGCCATGCGAAGTTGTTCAGCAGCCACTGTCTGGTGTAACGCCCTCAGCTTCCAGGGTTGCAGTTACGGGCCTCAGAACAACATACGTGTTCTGTATTATGGACCGTCTATTGTAAGCACCAAGTAACCGCA
Source organism: Diplonema papillatum (assembly GCA_030068145.1). Taxonomy (NCBI): domain Eukaryota; phylum Euglenozoa; class Diplonemea; order Diplonemida; family Diplonemidae; genus Diplonema; species Diplonema papillatum. The sequence goes on along the minus strand of JAPJBO010001430.1, from coordinate 26,931 downwards.
GATGGCATGGCACATGATTGCCGGAGAATACCGATCGTCGTCCTTCATACCTTGTGCAAGGATGGCAGCCTCGCAGCTTCTTTGCTGTTGGCCCGCAGGTAAGACCGGCAAAACGATATTCACCGAACGAGGATGTCCTGCTTGGCGCCTGCTGAGTTTGTTGGCACTCTGCTGGCCTTCCTGTCAGCGGGTGCGCACGCGCGCGAACGGAGAAACACCGCGTTGTTGAACGCTTTCATCCAGGGTATTCATAGGTTCGCGCGGCCTGATCTATTATCTGTCCCCTTGAGTTTGCTGGGACTCAGTTCTGCACGTTTGCGAGCGCGACAGCAGCGCTGTCTTTCGCGTCCCGAAGCTCCGCTGCTATTTCCGGAACTTGCGACCCGCAGTGGCAACCGACCGTTCTCTTTTCTGCAGGTTTCCACGTTCTACTCCCCGGGTAGGCAGCTTGTGCTTTTGCGCATCTGCCAGCATCGTCCGGCCGTGCGTCATCGGCTGAACAGCGTCCTGCTCTTTGTTTTTACTCATCATTTTATATCTGGTCTGGTAAGATGGCTTGGAAGGCCACAAGTCACGTGTCCAACAATCCGTTTCATGCAGATCCAGCCCTCCTTGTCTCCGCCATGTGGAGAGAAGGACGGTGCAGGCCCTTCTCTTCGCCAATGCGCAGGGCTTCAAAAAACACAAACGCCTCGGTATCAGGGGTTAGCTGGAGTAGTGACGAACGGAGCCGTGCGCAGTGCCGGTTTGGTCCACGCTCAGCACAACCGACGAATACCGTCGGGCATGATCGGCTCCGAGGGTGGCTTCAAAGTCAATTGCAAGCCTAATCTGCAGTGAGAAGCAAACATCGTCTACGTCAGATTCGTATCGCCCCGAATCATCGGTGTCTGGACTTGACTTTTCCCGAGCCGGCCGCGGCTCGGTGACCGCACTTCGTAGTCGCCCACGACCGGCTGCAATGTGTAGACCACAAAAGTCTTTTTAAGCACTCAGGAATCCGTCTTCTATGCTCCTTTTTTTTGTCTTTGATGCACCTACAAACACTATAATATATTATTGGGGTGGCCGGCTACATTGAACACACACCAAGTCTCACAAAAAATGGCTAAACAACGAATGTGTGCACCAAGTATACAACCCGTAACCATATAGCCCTTTCTTGCTCTACGAGAACCCATTTAACAACGGTCACACGGAGACCCTAAAATCCCGGAATTTCAAGCGAACTTAGCTCTAAAAAATCCCATAGCTACTGGCACCGCAGGATGGAGCAATAGTGGCCACGTATACGTATCACCTTACCTACCATTGCGTTGTCGACGCTGGCCTTGTAGTTCATACTTGGAATGCCCGACCACCATGAGACACAACCCCAGGTTTGGTCACCAGTAGGGGGAAAAACAGCCCGCAAGAGCTTTTATGAGCAGCACGCCCCCCACTTCCGTTGGCAGGTGGCTCGCGATCTCTCGGTTCATCCCGCGCCGCCAGTCCTGCTGAACAGAAGTGGTCGAACAAGAGCAAGTATTCTGCGTCAGGGTTAAAGTAACCCCCTGAACTCACGCATGTTAACAGCTATCTTCTCCCGGGAGAAATATACGCGTTTTCTCCCGAGGGCGCATCCCGAGGGCATGTCCGAGTGCAAAAAACTGCCCGAGGGAAGAGAAAACGCGTGTATCCCGGGATAACGTCGTTTTTCTCCCGGGGTTGACCTTTTCTTCCCGACTGCAGCTGTTGACGAGCCTGTCGTCCTGGGCTGTGGACGAGCCTGTGCGGCTGCGCATCGTTTGTGGACAAGCGAGAGAGAAGAAGCCATGTTGAGTATGATGATCCATCAGACCGTGGAACGGCAAGCGATAGAGAGGGATGATATGGAGTATGGCCATTAGACCGTTGCCATTGAGTCCGTGATGGATATGCATGTCTCAGTTCTTTTCGGTGCCGCTGACGTTGACATCGACGTTGAAGTCGAACGTGAACCTGGCGTGGACGGTGTGTTTGTGGCAACACCGACGGTTTCCGCGGCAGGAGCTTGCGGTAGTACGGCAACATGGACGGTCTGCGCGGCAGAAACTTGTGGGGGCACGGCGTGGACGGTCTGCGGGGCGGGAGGTCTGCGCGGCAGAAACTTGTGGGGGCACGGCGTGGACGGTCTGCGGGGCGGGAGCTTGTGGGAGCACGACGTGGACGGTCTGCGGGGCGGGAGCTTGTGGGAGCACGGCGTGGACGATCTGCGGGGCGGGTGTGGGAACGGCACCGCGGCTGCCCTCCTGGCTGAGAATCAGCTTGTTTGCCATTGTCAGGTTGTTGTCGACGCTGTTGTCTACGTACCGTTGTGGAGTCTTCTCATTTGCCCAACCGTAGTGCCGACGAAGATCCATCGTGTTGGCACCGTTGTCGGCTGCCAAGCGGGCTGAAGACCTGCGGAAAGTGTGCCCTGTGTACAACACGAAGATGAGTCAGATTCCGCCCCTGATGAAGATTCAGACGGCTCGCGTTCTCTCTTCTTGCCCGGCATTTTCCAATTTCAAAGTTGTTTTGGGGTTCCCTTCCACCTGCTGTTTTTTCATTCTGGGGGGTGACGAAGCTCCATATCTTGCATTCCAACACCCCTTCAGAGCTTAGTGACACGTTTATCGAGCTCAGAACCATGTTTTACCACAGTATATGGTGGCATGACCTCTGTTTTGCCTTTGCCGCCAGCGACATTGGTCACCGGGAAGAAAATACCATTTCTCCCGGGAGAAATGGAATTTTCTGTCCCTGCCGGGAAGGAAACGGGGTTTTATTTTCCTGAAAACGTGCACACAGGAGGGAAGAAAAGGGAGAAACCGGGAGAAAAAGCTTGAGAATTCGTCGAGAAAGCGATGTCCCCAATGTCGAATCATTCGCTTTACCGCACCTGCTCTTCTGGTCCTATCCTAAAAGAGATTTCAACATACAGGTACTCTACCATTTTCATCGTCCGTGAAAACGTTTCCGAGCTGCTGACAGACTGCGGTGCATCGAAGGCTGCCAGCCAGGCCGTCTTCTCGATGCTGCCGGCGGCAGAGCAAGAGGAGGTTTCTCCTCCGCTTCTCTCAGCGGCGCTGATTAAGGGTGGGGTAACCGTGCACCCACAGCTGCCTGTGGAAGCCGCCTTCGAGGCGTTCATGCAGGACACTGTGCTGAAGGCGACGCGGGTGAAGAAGGCGGCGAGTGACATCGCCTTGGTCGTGAAGCAGTACCAGGGCCGGCTCCTCAAGCTTTATCAGAACATGGGCAATGGCGGTGTGCGCTTCGCGTCGTTGTGCAAGCTTTTGACCGAACGCGGCCTTCTGCACCCAGACGATACTGACCCCGCTGTGCATCTCAACCAAGCCTCCGCTAAGCTCCTCTTCGAACTCGCGTTGCAGTCGAGCCCCACTGACAGGCGTTTCATGCGAGACTCGCCCCTGTCCTTCCCTCAGCTGATCACGATGCTGCTTCTCGTCGCACAGATGGTGTTTCCGTCGCCGATTCTACTGGCCGAGACGAAGCTGCGCAAGTTGCTCGACGAGTACGTCTTCAACAAAAACATTCCGTGATGCTCAGCCGTTCTTTGACCGACAGACACCGTGCTGATGAGGCCGGTCAAATCAGAACATGGTAGTGCGTTGCGCGTCGTTGTGCAAATCTATGGCTGAAGGCGGCCTCCTGCACCCGAACCGACCACGTGGTGTAAGCCGAGGCGCGCCTAGCTTCTCTTCGAGCTCACGGTACAGTTGTTCCCAACGACCAGATATTTCACGAGGCTCTGGTGTTTCGATCGCCAGCTCTGCTAGTAGAGATGAAGCTCCATAAGTTCACAGTGAAGGGACTTTCCACGAGAACGAAATGTTCCAGCTCTGACTGAATGCATTTGCATCGAGCCAGCGGTGCGCAGTCTTCTTCTGTCCGCCACCTAGAAGCCAGCGCGATGCGTACACTGGTCTCTGACCAAACTTGCTGCCCACGAGGCAAAAGTCTTGTTTCTACCGAATTCGACAGTCCTTCTTGGGCGTTTCCACGCCCTCGAAGCTGGAAGTAACACGCGTTCGCACCCATTCTGCTAGTGTCGTAACCGTATGGAGGCACCGAATCTGGGTCTTGGGAGCGATTCCCTATGAGTATTTACCTGATCAATCAGGCACGATGTAGGTCCGATTTGTGCTTGGTTGTACAGCACTCGCCTACGAACCAGACTTGCTTCGTTGTGTGTGTGCAGAGCGCTCAAGTTCGACGTTAAGTCCGCTTCGGTGCGCCAATGAGAATATGCGCTAACCCACGCGCGTTTTTACCGCCTCTTTTCGCACCGTCCAAAACAAAACAGATTCCACCCAGTTCTGCGGGACCCGAGAAACACCGGAGCAATGGGCTGCGCGAAGAGCAAGGAAACGAGACCCGCGGACGCCCTCGCCGGGCCGGCTGGCGGGCGCGGGCTGTTCCCCGGGGAAGGCCTGCTGCCGGACGGGCCGCCGCACAAGGCGGCGGAGAAGGACCTGCACGTGTGGTGCGCCGCAGCCGCCGGGGGCGACGGCCGCGTTGCGTCTGCCCGTGCCGTGGGAGACCCGCCGCAGCCGTGCGGCGACCAACCGCCCGACGGCGGCGCCGGCGGGCCTCTGCCGCGGGGGCTAGACACCGGCCGCGGCCGCTGCGACGACCCTCCGCTGAAGGGGAAGCGGCACTGCGGCGGGGGCGAAGAGGACGACACCCGCCGGTGCCGCGACCAACCGCCCGACGGCGCCGGCGGGCCTCTACCAGACACCGGCCGCGGCCGCTGCGACGACCCTCCGCTGAAGGGGAAGCGGCGCTGCGGCGCGGGCGGAGAGGACGACACCCGCCGGTGCCGCGACCAACCGCCCGACGGCGGCGCCGGCGGGCCTCTACCAGACACCGGCCGCGGCCGCTGCGACGACCCTCCGCTGAAGGGGAAGCGGCGCTGCGGCGCGGGCGGAGAGGACGACACCCGCCGGTGCCGCGACCAACCGCCCGACGGCGGCGCCGGCGGGCCTCTACCAGACACCGGCCGCGGCCGCTGCGACGACCCTCCGCTGAACGGGAAGCGGCGCTGCGGCGCGGGCGGAGAGGACGGCACCCGCCGGCGCGCGGACGGCGGGAAACCGGCCGGCGCGCACCGGAAAACCCCCGGAAAGCGACCCGCCGCCGCCGAGGCCGCAGCACCCGGGCCGACCGAACCCGGCGGGAACCCAGCGGCAGACGGGCCGTCCGCCGGAGCCCCGGGGGTGCGGGAGGAGAAGAGGCGGCGGGGCAAGGCGGATCCCCCAGCGGGCTCCGGCAACGCGAACGGGGCCGGGCGCTGGGAAAACCTTGCTCCCGGTGCTGGCGGCGTTGGCGGCGGAGGTGACGGCCCTGCGGTCGACCGGTGCCCCGCGTGCCACAAGAGGAGGGTGCCGCCGGGGGAGGCGGCGAAGGCAGCGGACGCGCGGCGGGGTGCCTCGCCTCGCGGCAGGGAGCCGCTGCGTCACACTGCGCCGGATGTCCGGACGCCCGGGTTCGGGACGGTCTTCGATGAGTCCACCACGATGAAGACGAGCTCACGGGGGCCCGACTGCTTAACGCCTGTCGGTCGCTTGTCGGAAGACAATGCGGAACCCCAGCCTCGTGGGGTTAATGCCGCCGCGACGACGCATTCGAGCCTGGGTGGCCCCGACTGTCTCAGTCCTGTCGGTCGCTTGTCGGCAGACAAGCGCGCGCCAGGCTTTGAACCCCAGCCTCGTGGATCAAATGCCGCCGCGACGACGAATTCGAGCCTGGGCGGCCCCGACTGTCTCAGTCCTGTCGGCCGCTTGCCACCGGCTCTGCCGGGCTTCCAAACTGGGGCTGTCCCGCCGGCGCTCGTCGCGCCGCCGCCCCCTCCGCCGCCGCCGCCGCCGGCGGCCCGAAAGGCCCCGCCGCCGATACCCGAGGGGCAGCTGCGTCCCGCGCACAAAGCGATGCCGCCCAAAGGCAGCAACGGGTCTGCGAAGCCTTCGCCTGAGCCGTCGGCGGGAGCCAGCCCGCCGACTCCCGAGCAGCTGCAGGCGCAGATAGCGCGTATCAAAGCTACGCCGTCCAAAGGCAGCAACGCGAATGCGAAGCCTTCGCCACGGCCGCCTGCGGGAGCCAACCCGCCTACTCCCGAGCAGTTGCAAGCGCAGATAGCGCGTATCAAAGCTGCACCGTCCAAGGGCCACAATGCGAATCCGAATGCGAAGCCTTCGCCACAGCCGCCTGCGGGAGCCAGTCCGCCGACACCCGAACAGTTGCAAGCGCAGCTCGCGCGCAACAAAACGGCACCGTCCAAAGGCAACAACACGAATCCGAAGCCTTCGCCTGAGCCGTCTACCGGCGGCAGCCCGCCGACACCCGCGCAGCAGCAGACGCAGGCCGCGCGCCACAAATCGACACCGGCCCCCGGCCCGGGCCCACTCACTTCCAGCGTGCTGCAGGCGCAGATCACCCGGATCAAAGCGCGCGCGGCCGCCTGCCAGCCCGAGCCCTCCGCGGCCGTAGCAGCGGCAGCGGCGCCGGAGCCGGGGCGCGGCGCGCTCGTCGCTTCGATGCAGGTCGGCGACACCGTCACGTCCGACGATCTGTGGGAGTGACGAAGAAAGAAGGAGAACGCGACTTATTTTCGACTCCATTGCGCGCGGCAGTGGCTTTTTGCGCACCCGCGCCAACTGCTCGAGGGGGAAGAAACATAACAGATTTTACGGAGGGCAAACAACTGCAGCTCCACAGCTTGTTGTGCGTACACCCGGTGGGGGCGAAGTAGCATCGCAGATAGATCGTCCCCGGTTCAGGCGGCACCGGTATACGGATGCGGCGCACGGAGACACCAGCTCAGTGCCCGTCAGGAGCCCGGTGCTCTGCCTCCTATCTATAGAAAAACGAAGCCGAACGAAACAGAACCGACCGATGCGGACAAGCATCTATCTGGCCACCCTGTTCCGCATCCTCCACACACCCCCGTCCCTCCCTCTCATGCTCGTTACACCATCCTCATAAAGCAAAGTAAACAAACAGCGTTCTTGCCTCTCTAGCGGGGGAAAAAAGAGGGGTTTCCGCCGTCCCTGCCAGTCGTACGCACTGTTGGTTCTTGCTAATGGCTATTCAGCATCGGAAACAGAAACAGCCCCTCTAGGTCTACTTTTACGACTCAACGGGCCCGGCCTGGAGGGTCGCGAAAGTGGCTTGGAGGATACTTCGGGGGAGTTTTCGAAGGCCGTACTGTGGCGTGTCTGTGCCTGTGTACAACTGAGCAGGTCCGTCCCTATCTCTTGAACCTGCATCGAAGTGCCTGCCGCTGTTTATCACAGTGAATCACGGTCCACCACGGTCTATCAGGTCCATCCCTAGTCCCTAGAGCTGCATCGGATTGCCCGGTGCTGTATTCTTCGGTCTATCACGGTCTATCAAGAGGGGAGGGCCGGCTCAGTACAACACCGTGTTCCCGGGTCTCCCTCCCGGGTGAAGACGGATGGGGACGCGGGAGATCTTCCCCATTTTTGACACGGGCGAACCGTTGCTTCCCAGTATGCACTGCGCGGCGCTGACTTGGGAAGGGGGCCCACTTCTCGCCATTCAAAGTCTGTTTTCGCGTAGTCCTCCCTCCTCCCTTTCCCTGGCCCGTGGATGCAGCAGCAGGGCTTTCCTGCCAAGAGGAAGCCAACCCTTTCTTGTTGCAGAGCAAACCACTTGTTCCAGTGAGCTTTCACTCTAAACCCCCGGTTACCGGGAGCTTTAGCAACAGAAACCCAGAATTTCAAGTGATGGTTCACCATTAAAACAACCAAAAATACGTGTCAGTTACAGAAAGAGACAGACCGATTCCGGCACCATGCAAGGTGGCCGAACGCCCACAAACGAACACTATGGTTCGCTGGCACTTTGTGTTGTGGGTTTACCATCTTCCATTTGCCGAAGGTCGTCCAGTGACTCTTATCCCAGGGTTTCAAGCGTACTTCCGAAAGCTCAAGCAGTCGAGCAGTGGAACTCCCGCCAGTTTGGTACCTGCCAATACTGCCTCTTCGAACACCTCTTGGCAAAAATGGGAGTTCCCGCACAGCCATGCGCCGCTGCCAGGTAAAACACTCCCGCATTTGCGCACCCTCGGAGTTCTCATTGGTACTCCCCAGCCCCACTCTTTCTTTTTCTAGTGTGCACTTTCGGCGTTGTCGCCTCATTTACGCCCAAGCGCGTAGAAAGGCGAACCTCCGTCGAAAGGAAAGATCGAGTCGAGGCCCCCAGGTGTACTGTGAGCTCGCCTTCCTCTAAGTTTACTAAGGGAATTCTGCAAGCAGAGTTGGATCCCTAACTCACCATGAGCCCAGGTTTGGGTGGTGGTGGCGGTGGGTTGGACATCTTCTTTTTGCCCGCCCACCCTTCCCCCTGGCGGCTTGCTGCAAAACATGCAAGCACCGCGATGCCCCGTTTCTACCGTTGCCTACGTCCCCCCTACCCATTCCTCGCCGCCCTTCCACTGAGCAACGAACAGCCCTGGCTAAACAGGGTTCAGATGGGACACGGTGTCGAGCAAGCACGTTCTTGCATTCCCCCCTCCACCTTCCTCCTCTGTCTCAAACATAACCCACGGCGTTCTGACTGTATGTGAGGCGTCTCCATCGGCCTGATTACCAAGTTGATGCAGCCAACAAGAGCGTCGTTCTTCTGATCTCTGCGTTTTTTAGCCTTTCACCGTTTGGAAAGAGCACAACACCATGCATTATACGACAAGTAGAAGCGTGCCAAATTTCAACGAAGGTGGCGAGAGACCAATAAGGGAATATTTCAGAAGCATAGTGGTCGGTAACGTTTAGAAAGAGAACAGCACCGTGCCAGAAGCCAATGAAGGTGGCGAAAGACCAAAAAGGGAAGATTTCGGAAGCGTATAGTAGTGGTCGGCACTGGGTAGATTCTGAACGAGGGGCAGTGGTTTCATGTAGTACGACTACCAACTACGAATTGAAATTAAACGCACGCTGTGTCAACGCAAAACAACACAAGGCGCCAACATCGGGGGGAGGGCGACAGCGGCGCGCGCAGGGAGGATGGAACCCGGGCAGCACCGCTGGCGGCAAACCCAGCAGGAGGTGGAGATCATTGTGGCGGTCCCGAAGACCGTGCGGGGCAAGCAAGTGAAGGTCGAAGTGAAGGACCAAAAAGTGAAGATATCATACCCGGACGTCGTCGCCGTCGAAGGCTCCCTGTTCGGGCGAGTTGTGGTCGACGACATGACCTGGGACATGGACGACGCAGAAAACGCAAAGCTGCTCCGTGTCACGATCCCAAAAGCAGGCGCCGGTGGCGAGCCGTGGACCCACCTCACCAAAGAGGCCGCCGCCGCCGGTGTCGACCGAAGCATAACCCACAAAGTGTTCCTCGACGTTCGGTTGGAGACGGAGGCCGAAGACGAGCCCCCGCACCGCATCGTTCTCGGCCTTTTCGGCAACGTTTGCCCGCGGACCGCTGAGAACTTCCGCTGCCTCTGCACCGGGGAGAAGGGGGGCAAGTTGCACTACAAGAACACCCGGTTCCACAAAGCGGTTTCCGAGTTTCTTATTGAGGGGGGTGACGTGGTGCATGGGGACGGGACGGGCGGCTCGTCTATTTACGGCGACTCGTTCGACGACGAGAACTTCATCATCAAGCACGACAAGCCCGGCATCCTGGGCGCGGCGGCGTACGCGAAAGGCGGGAACAAGAACCACTCCGCTTTCTACATCACGCTCGGGCCGAAGGACCACATGGACAACCGCAAGGTGGCGTTCGGGGAGGTCCTCGAAGGGCTCGACACTGTCGAGCTCATTGCGGCCTGCGGGGCGCAAGACGGGAAGCGCATGGAGATCGAGGCCGTCATCGTTGACTGCGGTGAGCTTCCGATGTGAGACTGCCAGCCTTTCGTCGAGTTACGGCGGCGTATGCCAACGCACGGGAACGAGAAGCACTCAACTTTCTATATCACGCTTGGGCCGAAGAACCACATGGACAACCGCAAGGTAGCTTTCGGGGAGATTCTGACACTGATACGCTCATTGCGGCCTGCGGGTCGCAAGACGGGACGCGCATGGAGATCGAGGCTGTCATCGTCGACTGCGGTGAGCTGCCTATGTGAGACAACCAGCCTTTCGTCGAGTAACGGCGGTGTGTGCCAACGAACAAGAACCACTCGACTTTCTACATCACGCTCGGGCCGAAGAACCACATGAACAACCGCAAGGTAGCTTTCGGGAAGGTTCTCGAAGGCTCGACGCTGTCGAGCTCATTGCGGCCTTCGGGTCGCAAGACGGGAACTGCTGATGCGAGGAAGCCATCTTTTCGTCGGGGAACGGCGGTGTCATGCCAAACGCGGGAACAAGAACCACGGGCAGGACCTCGCCTAGAAAGCCAACGGCTTGAGTGCTGTGACAGCACACCACGGGAAGCATCGGCTTCCTGCTGCGGTGTGCATTTGTGGCGCAGTTCATTGTAGTCGTGGCGGCATTGTAGTTGTGGCGGGGTTCACTCCTCATGGTCTCCGACATCGACCGAATTCGCACTGTCGTTGCAAAGCGTTGAGAAGCTGTGTGTCACGTGCATTGGTGTGGATGCCAGCGTGGGCTAGAGTCCTTGCTGGAGTCCTTTCTTCTGTCTTCTCTGTTTCCCACCCCAGTGTGTTCACACGGCTCGCTTGTGGGGGGGGGTGTCGCAAAAAAGGTAGCGGCAGGGCTCGAGCCCGAGACCAGCGAGAGCCAGAACCGGTGACTGAGTCAACCCCGGGCAGAGCCTCCCACGTGGCAACGGTTCTCACTAACCGGGAAGCAACCCAGGAACGGGGAAGTGCGTCACCGGCCGCGCCCGCAAAGGTGGCCGTCCTGCAAAGCCAAGCCTGCCTAGGTAGGGTCAACCAGCGGAAACGACTCAGGTGATTAGCTTCTATATCCACATTTGGACTGTCAGTCCAAATTTGGAAAAAAAGCCGGCGGGGAAAAAGAAGAAAAAAATGGCACTCCGCCATCACCCAGGCCCCCGGCAGAGGTGGCCAACGTGCAATCCGAGACACTCAGGGCCCAGCATTGCCGTGAAGATACGTCGCGTCGCGCTGTGTTGAGCCCATTCGCAAAACGCCGGTGGCGGTCCAAGTTTGGAAAATGTGCTGGAGACAATGCCCTAAACGACTGCAAAAAAAAAGAAAACGAAAAACAACAACAAAGTCGTCAGACATCAGAACGACGTATATCGTCGACCGCACAAAACGCAAAAAGAGAATCGGGACAACTCGTACCGGTATTGCTTACTAGGGGTTGCCCAGTCGCTAGAGCGACGTACGCTATGATTGTTTGAGGGGCCCCTTCACAGCTGCTGATTTAGTAACCACTCCACGTTGTCTGAGGCTTATCTGACGCTTCTTCCCGACCAGCGTTTTCATTTTCCTGCTGAAAAAATCTGCGATGATAGTGTACCACATCGACAGGGCATATCATCTGGCCATGCACACATCGGTGGATGACGTAGGTCGCTGCGCCCAATCCAGAAAGGTTCCGGGATACAGGCCAGACCGAACTGAGCGACCCCAGATCGGTCGCAGATGTACCTTAGGACCGGTGATTGGTGGGCACGCGTGCGCACCAAATTATAGAAACGTACGCACGGCCGCACGCACGACGCACGACGATGCAAGACGAAGGGGAAGCGCGAAGCGACCAGCCCGGACGGACCAACAAGACGCAAGACCAGGCGACCAAGAGAAGGAGGGGGAAGCGACCCAGAGACCCGGGCAAAGTAAGGAACTAGTGTGATGGACCTTTCCTCAATACAAAAAAAGTTGTCGACAACTAACAAGTAAAAGAATAAAACAAAACCACGCATTTCTTCGGAGGGGCTCACGCACTCAACTTTGCACTTTCTGGTGCTCGTGGCACCCGCTCACTCCACTTTTCGTGTTCCGTTGCGTTGAACACCGCCCATCTCGCCGCACGCTCTGCCCTTCCACCACCACACGTAGGAAAAGATCCATCCCCCACGCCTCGTCGCTGAACTCGTCCCGTCGTCAGCTGTGTCTCGAGCACTTCCATCGTCTCCGTACCACCTCGGAAGATCGGCCTCATCTCGTACCCCGTGAGGCACGGCTCCCACCGTTCTCAGCGACCCTATCTTCCCCCGTTTCCTGTCTGGCAGAAGCGGTCCGTCGCCGTTTCGCTCCCAGCGCATCCCCGACCGTTTTTAAAAGTTTTGCGAGTACCCTCGCACGCATGCTCAACGGTGTCCCGTCCGTCGTCGCTACGACACTGCCCGGAAGATCTAGTTTGGTGCACACTTCAAAGTCGACGGCGAGCTCTGCCATCGAGACGTCACCCAGCACATCCCATCCAGCCAATACTGCAGCGCTCGGAACCACCTCTCCCCTCCGACCGCCGCGAAGGTCTGCGGTCCCGCGATCGCTTCGAACCCCGGCCGGCGCGGGGCCTCAGGTAGAACATTTCCTGCTCTAAAGATCGACTTATACGCACGCACGACGCAAGCTCGCTGAAAGACTGGTTCTACTTCTCGCCTCAGCGACGTGGAGACAGAACGCGCTGCAAGAAGGCTATCAAGCGGCTCTTCCGCTAGATTAGGTCCCGAAGATCTAAAACAAGCTTTTGGTTGGTGACTCGGAGCCGGAGGAAAACAACTGTGTATCGGACGGGATGGGGAAAATTGAAGCAAAATGCAAAATGAAGCTATCACCTTGCTTATCGTCTCCTCTAAAACAAAAAAACGCCGACAAGAGGAAGCCCCAGCGCGAAAATAAACCAAACATGGTGTCTGGCACGACGATCGCGTTCCCCGTGGTGCAGGCCCCGGCAGGCGAGTCGCGGTCGCAGCTGCCGGAGAACATTCGGAGCGCGGCGCGAGGGCTGCTGATGCGGCGCTTCAAGACCGCCGGCAGCGACCCGAAGCCCTGCCGCGCCGCGTCCGCCGGAGAGGAGACCCCGGCCGAGAATCGGTCCTGAGTTTGCCCCGGGGGGGAGGGAAGGAGGTCCTTCCTCTGTTTTCCGAGCAAGCTCACCCACCCCCGCGACGACGCGTGTCTCCCACTCCAGCAGCAGGCGCCGCGCATCAAAGCTTCGTACGGGAACCGTCGAAGTGTAGCGAACACGCAACGATCGCTGAGAGTCTGGTTCTACTTCTCGCCTCGGCGGCGACGTGGAGACAGAACGCGCTGCAAGAAGGCTATCCAGCGACTCTTCCGCTAGGTGCTAGGTCCCGAAGATCGAAAACAAGCTTTTTGGTTGTTGGCTCGGAGCCGGAGAAAAACAACTACGTATTGGGACGGAATCGCCGCAGAGTCTGGTTCTACTTCTCGTGTCGGCGGACAGAACGCTGCAAGGAGGCTGAGCACAAACTACCGGACCAGCGGAGAACACCGCAAAAGGGTTTCTTGTCTTTCCTTTCCCTCAAAAACCAGCACCAATAACAACGACCCCCACGTGAAAATCACGCGGCCCTTCCGCTGGGTCTTCCGGTCCGAAGTCGCTCTTGTCCGTCAAGCAACACCACGCGATCTCTTCGCTGCGTCGTGGGCACGTTTCCGCACACGAGAACCGCTGCTTACGGAGGAGACGGTCAGAAGCCGTGCCGATAACAGTACAGGGTCGAAACCGCGCAAGTCGGCGCGCTAACTTCGAATGCGGAGATCCGAACCCGATGTGATGGCCAGGAAGCCCCGAACACCAGGCGTCAAGCTTTGCATGATGCGGTTGTTCTCGCGCTACGCAAGCTTGTTCTTGCTTGCTGACGCGAAAATCATTTATTGGAAGTGCGACGGACAGGCGATGGCTTGCCCATCGCATCTAGAATTGGTTCCCGAGAAGAACCTGCCAATCATTATTAGTCGCGCGGTGCGATCTCGGCGTATTCCACGCAGGTAGACTTGCAGCATTCCAGCTATACCCGGAATTCCCCGCATTCGGTACACGTATAGACCCCATCGCGATGCCAGCAGATCCATTCCAAAGCCACTGTTTACCACTGATTCTGAGGTTGCAAACGCGACAAGGTCCTGTAGCCCACAAGCTTCTTTCAAGGGACAGGTCGTTTTTCCTGTGTTGGCGAAGAAATAATTCTCTCGCCGAAAAAAACGTTTTGTCACCCTTTTTCGCCGGAGTTTTTTGTTGACAACACAATTGGGTGGCCCCAGGTTGGAAGGCAACGCAAGGGGGGATTGTCTGCTCGCTGGGGTATTGTCGCGCAACAGTTGGAGTTGCTAAGGTACTGCCCGATCTTGTGCGCAAAAGACATGAAACGGAACGACCTACAAACAAACGGGAACCCCCCCCCCCAGCTAGGTGGACACGGTTGTAGGGCCTTCTCCCCGTGACGGATTCGCCTGTGTTGTAGAAGCACGGGTGGTCCTGGCTGTGTGTGACGAGCTACGAACAGCCGCCTGACAAACCAGACTCACACCGCTGTCCTGTCTGCAGACACACAAGTTCCGCGCTGATGATGGTCCGCCTTATGTGTCCGTGCGTGGCTTAAAGGACCGAACCACGGCGCAGATGGGACCAGGGCGGTGTTGAGCACATACCCATTCCAAGCGCGTTCTTGCAATCCCCCTGCTAGGTAGCCCAACTGTGCCCGGGGAACAACCCGCCTTTAACAACGCCGCGGATGATCCACTTACCGAGGGTTACCCGAACTTCCAAACACCCGTTTGTTTCAAGCGAACTTTCACTCCAGAACGGTCCAGGTCATGTGTACCCACCACGCACGTGCCGCCTCAAAGTTTCACCTGAACTCGGGTCACAACTGTTACATCACTTGTCTGGCACGTCAATGCCAATCGGATCACGGTATCGCTACCACCCCAAAATGCAAACAAATGATCGTGCACACACAAACACACTGTTTCCAATGGATATTATCTGCAGTCGGTTATTTACACTTTCATTTGTAATTCAAAGTTGTGGCCCGGGACTTTACCACCCGCCCAGTTTCTCGGCTGAATCGAAAACTCATTTCAACCCCTGGCGCGTTCGGAAATCTGATAGATGCATATTCTACCCAGCACCCCGACGCATACAGTGCGGAGGCAAATGCTCAGAACCTGATGCTAAAGAACATCCCCGAGAATTATGCCCAAAGAAAGAACGAACGAAAGGAAACCCGAGAAAAAAGTCTTCGGCGCTCAAGCAACACAGACGCCGGGAGTACACAGCAACTGACTGGTCAACCGTGAACAGGACCGTTTAGAGCATTCCCGCCGTGCCAGCAGTCATCTTCGCCGTCCAGACCATGAGCCTTTTTTGCATGGGAACACGTGAAACCACTTGTATCTCCCATAACAAGTGTCGTGTATCGAATACGGTAAACACCACCTTCAGCAACTATAGTTATAGTCGTTCCAGAGGCACACCCGAAACGTTTGATGTGCTCCACCCAAAACGCGTGTAAATGTTCACCCGAAAGGCTGGTGTGCCACCCGCTTGTAAGCTCCAGCCTCTGAGGCTGGACTCCACGGTACAGTGGCACGGACCCAGCGTGCGGAGACACCCGATCTGCGCTTATGGTAACGTGGTGATTCCCCCTGTCTCTTCAGCGAATTCGGTTAAACATCTGCATTCAACCTGCCAGCTCAATATCATGTGTTTCCCATTGTGTACAGTGCGGGCGTCGGGGCCGAGAAATCGAAGAGACTGCTGGTCGAAAATTGGGCGATCAGGTTCGCGGTCTTGACTCTGCCAGGCCCACTGTGTCGGCCAGTCCGTCCGTATTCCAAACCAGTCAAAACCTTCAAGCTATTGATTGTTTGCCTTTTCTCTTTTTTGTATAGACACCTGCTTTGCAGGAAATACTTGACGAGGCTGCCAGTTGCGAAAGATCAAAGGAGATAAATGCGGTTAGTGTGGTACTCATCGGCATGCCGATGGCTCCCCACTATCGCAACAATATTCCAAGATCAAAGGAGGTAAATGTGCTGCAGCCCACACGAAACACAGGTGAATCTGGATTCAGTGGCCCGCTTTGTAGTTGTATTGTTTCTCCCCCTCCTTCGAGGTAAGCACAAGGCAGTCCCTCGAGTATTTTCTCTTCGAGAAAGACGTCCACGCCGCGCGGCTCGGAGCACCTGTTCATAGCACCGTGATACAGGATAACTGATGCTTCGGGGCGGACTGACGCATTAGAAGAGAATATGGTTCAACCACCTAGCTAAGCAATTGCTGAGCAATTTCCTAGACCGAAGTGTGTTCGTAAGTGTTGGCCAATCGCAGATCAAGGTGTTCGTCAATGACTGTTGGTCACTTGTAAATCAGATGTTTGCCAAGTTCGTCAAGTGTTAAGTAATGGTCAAGTGTAGATCAGGTGTTTGTCAACGGCTCGTTTTGTCAAACACCACTGGAGAAATTGCCCCGAGTCAGCTGAGACCACGATGCATGGACATTCTGTGAAGGAGAAGCCAATAATACGCGCCGGAAGGAAGAAGTTTTCCGCGATCAAACACGTGGTGAAATCACCAGAAAAAGAGGTCGGTGGTTCCACGAGCAGGGCATCGCAGCAGATCAGCAGCTGACCTGAACAACCTATTATTTTTGAACACCAATCAAAAGAACGCCGTCACAGGAAAGGGAACGAGTATTCCTGGAAACACAAACACGCGTGAGCTTTCATTCTAAAAATGAAAACATTCCGGGGCGACCTCAAGCTTGGCGTTTTGCGTAGCGAATAAAAGCGTGCGACAGGGCAGAGGTGTTCCGGGGACGCTCCGAGGTGTTCCGGGGACGCTCCGAGGTGTTCCGGGGACGCTCCGAGGTGTTCCGGGGACACTCCGGGGTGTTCCGGGGACGCTCCGAGGTGTTCCGGGGACGCTCCGAGGTGTTCCGGGGACACTCCGGGGTGTTCCGGGGACGCTCCGAGGTGTTCCGGGGACGCTCGAAGGTGTTCCGCGGGTGTTCCAAGAGAATCTGTTGGCATCGGCACCCCCAGCCCTTACGTCGCCTTCGACAGCATCTCACCCGTTCTTATTCCACGGCGCTGCGCGGGTAGCCCGGGCAGGCTCACTTGGCCCTTCCTCCCCTCTTTTTCTCTCACACAAAATACCACGATAAAGAAAGAAACTTGAAATCCGGTCACCAAAAGGCACGAATCTACGCTGAAGCGTCGCTGAGAACGAAAATCACAACAAACCAACCACACGACCCGGAACTTTTCTTATTAATCGACAAATCGAATAATAACACAGTGTTATTATTCGACCCCCCCCTTTACATTGTATACGAGTTTGGTACCGAAATTAGCCGATATCGTAAAAAGGGGGGGTTTCGAACAAAGAATCGTTAGGGGAAAGGTGTGCCCAGCCGCTATTTCTTGTTCTTGACCGGCGCAGTGGCCCAGACTCCCACTTGTCAATACCGTGTTTGTCACCTTGTTTGTCACCTTGTTTGCAGTGGCACTAAGCCTGCAACTCCGGCAAGGCACCCCATGAGGACTGAAGATTGATTCTACAAGCCCACAAAAAAAAAAAGGAGCAGACGAAGGAGATGGAAGATGAGGAGAACAGCAGCAGGATCAAATAGTGGTAGTGTTTTTAGACAGCCAGACGTGTGTCAAATAACTGTTATTATTCGACCCCCCCCCCCCTTTACATACCCGTGTATAATTTACATTTTTTTGGACGCAAATGATGTAAATTATACGCGAGAGGGGGGGGGGCAAAGATGGTATAATACAAGGGTCAAATAATTGAATACAAATTCAATAATAAAATACAATAAAATACAATAAAATACAATTAAATACAATTAAATACAGAATAAAATACAGACCCTGTAGGCTACAGTGCAGCTGCCTTGTGGTTGATGTTTTTGACATGTCTTTGTGTGTGTGACTCTAAATGATCCCTGATTCTCGACTACATCTACGACTTTTTCCTTGGCTTCAGCCTGCTTTTCCTCGCGCTTCTTAGTTTCCTCGGCAGCTTTGTTTTTCCGGTCGATATCGGCAACTAACTCGTCAAGACCTGCCCATATTTGTGGTGGCGTGGACTCTCGCCAAGAAGGCGCTTTTCACCCCATGAAGCTGAACACCCTCTCTGCGTCACGGAATTCTGAATTCGTGCACCCAGTGTCACACTTCGGAGTCCACGTTCACTTATGTGGGGAGTTGTAGAGTACGGGAGGAACCGGAAATCTCCGGAAAGATGGTACCCGCATTCCAACTCGTCTCGGGAAAGGTCAGTCGACGACCTTATGCAGGTGGGTGGAGGCCCACCCCAGAAGGTGGACTTGCGTTATCTCTCTGTCCCAGTCGCCATAGCAACGTTATCCTCGCCCAAGCATCATCCTGCAACCCTGCTTTCAGGATGGCCATCGTGCCTCTCATTTTGGTTATCAACCTTACTCCTCGCTCGAATTGCCGTCTTCGACCTTCACTGCCCCTGGTCCTGGTGGTTAGGACTACTTTCGTGACAACCTCTTCGTGCCACCTCTCTTCGTCACTGGTACCTTATCTTGCACCTCTGCCCGCCGCGGAGTGCACGTCTCTGTCTTCGATGATGGCGAGTCCTTACACCGCAAAGGAAATACCCCGAAACTCCCCGAATTTCTCCGAAATTTCCCGATATTTTCGTCTGGACGAGGTGGGTGCAGGCAAAATGAAGACATGTCAACTACAGGCAAATGGGATTCCACATACAGACTTGTATTAAATACAAATTCTCCAGAATAAAATACAATAAAATACAATAAAATACAACGAATAAAATACAAGTGTATTTTATTATTGCCATCCTTGGGGGGGGGGGGGGGTGGGGGGTTATCACCTAGTGCTCAGTCTGCACCGGCAGGGTGCTCGATACTGTTGCCCCGTGTTGTGCTCGGATACCTTACTCTCCGAGTCTCCGTTTGTAGTATTCTCCAGACCTTTTGAGCTCCGTCCTTCCTGTTCCCAGGCCAGTCAGCAGCTGTCCCTCGGCTGCTGCGGCCCCTCCTGCTGGCGAGGCCAGCTTCCTTGCTGGCGTCTTGCCGACCCTTTTCGCTGGCGTGCCTTCTTTCAGCGGGTGTAGCCCTTTACGGACAGGGGACACATGACGTTGCCAAAAGGGGAAGGTGGGGTTGAAAATACTCGACGTAGCTTCTTTGACTCCGAATGGAAGGGAGGAAATATAGAGGTAAAGGGGGAAATACAGTACAAACACAATCTGATTTGTAGTTTGATTTGTTACAGCACTGGGATCCCTTTCGGTTCTTCGTCAGGCAGCAATCGTCGAGTATTTCCTTCCAAGCTGGCGCTTATGTAAAACATTTTGGCGAAGTACGATGCTCTGCATGTAGAGTATGCAACCTCTGTATCCAACATGAACCTCCAAACCCAGAGAAACGGAATTCCATGCTCAGAAGAAGGCTTTCCGGATGGATTTGAGACCCCATTCGGCCTCGAAATACGGGGTTTGGAGGGTGCAGGTCGCATATTCCACATGTGCAGCATCGTAATTCACCACAATCTTTCTGCTAAGCCCCTCAGTGGTGCAAGCACCACGCGCTCTTCATACCCAGAAGCATTTTCCCCCTTTTGGTATCCTATATACCATGTGAGACAATGCCAAAAGGGGATGCGGGGTTTGGGCAGAAATATTCTTTTGACATCCTACAAGCCCCCCCCCCGGCTTCATCATCCACACCGGAAGAGCGACGGCGGGTCATTACTATACCGTGCTAAAGGAAAATGACGAATGGGTGTGCTTCGACGACCAGCAGGTATTCGTACTCTCATGGGAGGAATGTGCCAGAAGATTCACAACGAATGGCTACATCATCTCTCTCGAGAAAGCGTAAACACTTTCACCTGGTGGAAGTAGTGCCCCGTTTTTTTTTTTGTATAAGCACCTGCTTTGTAGGAAATGCTTGAGGAGACTGCCAGTTGCGATAGATCAAAGGAGGTAAATGTGCTGTAGCCCACACGAAACACAGGTAACCCTGGGTTTAGTGGCGGGCGTAAGCGTTCAACAAAAAGAAGAACGGGCGAAGGAAGGAGGAAGTGGAACCATACCGTATGGTTTCAAACCACGGAGTCCTGGACTCCTTTCCCATACTTTTTCTGCGAAGCAGACGCACAAAGGGACGGTGCCACGGCATGATTCGGCAGCCGCTGCTAAACGAACATCGACGTGGGCGGCATAGAGAAAGAAGAACTACTCTACGGCACCAGAAAGTCCAAAAAACCATGGTAAAGAAAGTAGAAGGAGAAAAAAGAAGTTGTCGACAACGAAAGAAAGAAAAGAACAGAAAATAAGACTCTGCATTCCGCGAAGAAGACTTGATGCTAGCATCAAACACACGAGAGGCAAGTAGCGCCTGAACACGAAACTAAGATTTTCCCCCCGTCCAAAAGCGGCGACGTTGTTTTTTCTTTGCTGGGGGGTCGACTAACTCGTTTGTTCATCACCGACTTGCCGCGTTCAAGCTTGCTCCGACCACGCACCCACTGCCGACACTCGCTAGCCGTCGACGCTCATGTCGGCAGCCCCATCCTGAAGAGCAAATACTGCCGACGCGTCACTGCTGTGTGCGCTCGGATTGGCGCCAGTCAAGCGGCTACCCTAAGGCACTCGTTTGTTTGTAAAGATTGCTCCGTTCTTCTCCGTGACTTGTTCCCGGATTAGGACGACACATCCTACTACTGGGGTCGGCCTACTGCAGTGCTCCCGCTAACGAAAAAGTGTGAGGAATTCCTCAAAAAAAAAGAGGCTCGAAAAAGGAGGGTGAGGAATTCCTCATGAGGAATTCCTCACCTTTTTCCCGTTGGTGGTACTGTGTAGCCAGAGCACTGCATCACGGTCTACTCTCTGCTGGGCATGGTGGGCTGGCAGGCAGAAGTCTGGGGCTGCCACAGGGGCTGGAGCGCAAAAAAAAAAAAAAAAAAAAAAAGCCCAAAAGCAGGGGTTTGAATTCCTCACCAAAAGTGAGGTTAGCGGGAGCACTGGCCTACTGGCATAAAAACCGTACACCGCGAGAGTAGGAGAAAGTAGAAAGGGAAACTAGAGTTTTCGTTGACCGCACTAGCCCAAATCCTGGACGTGGATTCAGGTGGCAAATTTGGCAAATGATCATGATCAGAAGGTCCTACTTGGGCGGTTCAGTTTCCTCACACATTGCATGTGGCTAAAAAAAAAAACCGACCGCTTACTACAAGAAACAGTCTAAAAACCGGCTAATCGGCCTAAAGGCCGGTAGGCCGGGATTCTCTAGAAACCCCGCGGCAGGGGTTCATGCACCATGGTTAGCAGTGGCGCGTAGCCGCTTGTAGCAGCGGCGCTTCAAAGCAGGTGCTTATACAAAAAGAAATTGAACATTACCCACCCGGCAACGGAAGCTCTTAAGGCAGTATAAAGCCCTGTCCTCGTCTCGTCAAAAAGGAAAACAAAGACCGATGAAAAAGCGTTTGGGAAAGTATGTGAACGTGCACCCAAGCGCACAAACAAATTCTCGTTTTATACCGCCTGCGCACCCCCGCTGCTGCTGTTTGCGCTGGGGTCGGCGGCCGCCAACGGCGGCCTTGCGTTTGCTTGCGTTGCTCGTTTGTTTTCTAGCAAACGTGTTTGAGCATCTTCGGTGCATATCGGGGGGATCGAGTGAGGACCTATATATAGAGACGAAAAGGGTATTGGGCGGCATGCCCTGCGTGTTTTGGTCCACTTGCTTCAGAAGCAGAGTTGTAAGCTGACGATTCGAAAACGTAAGGATTCCGAATTGGCAAACTCACAGGCAATTCCTCCCTCTTCCTTGTTGTTGTTGTTGTTGTTCCCGACCTCGATCGATTTTGCGTTATTCGCCCTGTCGTACCGAAGAGTAAAGGTCCGAACGAAACCCACCATGTACGGTTGCTCGATTCTTCACACTTCTTCCAGACTCGTTCACCGAACTAGAACGACACCACTAAGCTCATTTTTTTTTCTTAGAATTTACCCCCTCGAATACAGAGGGGGGGATTCCCCCCAAGGTTTCGTACACTCTTTATGGAGTCTTACACTCCCTTTTACGACGTTGACCATTGTCGTCGTGCCAGGGCAGCCAGGTAAGGCAGCGGCCCCACCTGATTAAGTTGGCAGAAAAGTTGAGGTAGGGCAGGCCTGCCTGCCCTACCGGCTGTTTTTTTCCTCCTGGTGTCAAAGTGGTGCACCTGATCACACCGTAACACCCGACAGCAACGCACAAAACTCTTCGTAAAAAGAGTGCATTCAGAGTACCTTAACTGCGGAGGACAACAAGCAGTCGCCACTTACGCAAAAAGAATTTTTTTTTTTTTAACAACAAGCAGTGCACACATAAACTACAGCTAGGTCCACAACCAGTTGCTGAGTTTTCACCACTACTACTACACCTGCTGTTGTCAATCTTTCTCTTTGACCCTCCCCACCGCACGTCCTCCTCAACCCAACGGAAGTAAAAAAGCATATTACAGATCGATACGAGCACGTGCATGGCAACCCCTGCTCAACATGCATGCGCATGGGGGGCCCAAGGCTAAATTCAAAGCGAATTTCTCCTTGGTGTCGGTCACAAACATGGCTAGCCGTAGTTAAAGTGTATAAGCATACCTACTCCCCTCATACTACCCGCCTCACAGCCTCAATGGTCAACCGGAGACCCTAAAACACCGAACCTCTAAACCACAATAAACGCTAAAAAGGGTGTTTCAAACAAGCATCGGTAAAATGGCATCATCTTCGCAGGCAAGCGCAGGCCTCGGCGAGGACAACACGAGGCAGCAGCCCTTGACTCGGGTTCCTTGCTGTTCGTGCTGGTAACGACCAACTCGGGAGAGCGTCTTACCCCCTGCCCTACCTGCGCCCTTCCTAATTGCCGAAACCCAGCGACAACACTGACAAGACTCTCTAAAATCAGTCTTCGAAAAAGACTCGATGCTAGCATCAACCACGCACGAGAGGCAGTGCTCTGTCTAAATATTAAGCTTAGATTTCCCCCTCCACTACCGCCTAAACAATAAACTAAGATATTCCCCTTATTCCCCTTCCGCGCGGGCGGGGCACAAGGTCCCCCCTTCGCCTACTATACTGGTGGGAGAAATTGGTCTCAGAATTCACATGAGGCAATGCTCCCAAAATTCAAACCTGAAACGGTAACATACCCAGTTTCACTGGAGTGTCCGTTCCCGGCGAGCTACGAGGGAACGAACCTGTAAGAGTGCCAACGCTACTCTTTGAATAACGTACATATAAAAGGTGTCACGGGATAAGCCGGCAGCCGCTGCTTAACGGCCGATTCAGGTCAGACCGCTCCAACAGCAATTGGCCACGGTGGAAGAAGACTCAGCGCGGGCACGTCAACTCCTAGAGCAGTCGAGGTTTGCCCAGGCAGTGGGGAACAGCGACGTCGACGAGGCGTGGCGAGAATGGTCTGCAACGGCGGAAAGGCACCTGCTGGACTTGAGCCAAGTTCAGACGTCAGAACGTCGGCGTTTCACAGGACGAGGTCGTCTGCTGGCACCAACGCGTGCGAGGGCGACAGCGAGAAGTTCCAGTGACGGCACAGGAGCAGCCTCGGGTGTTCAACTCCGTCTGCGCAACACCATCCATCGCCTAGAGCAGCTACACCGGCACCTTACGAACCGAGGGGGACCACAGTCGACGCCGAGTCAGATGCAGAACTGCTGGAAGAACTGTAGGAAGCTCGCGAGTGAGTGCGCAGCGCTACGCGGAAAGCCGATGACGGCATGGGACGAATTGCCCAGTCTCCAGGAGTGCAGCAGTCTGTTGCAGGCAGTCCGGGAGAGGAACGGAGCGATCGGAAAGGCCAGCATGGAGGCTCGACGTGCAAAATACTTCACCGGAGCGACAAAGCGAGCGGACGAAAACAGGCGGAGTGTCGTAGCGTGGTGCCGACGGCAACACAGGCAGGAAGCGACCACGCTGGAAGGTGAGCGGACCACGGCAAACGCAGAGGAAATGGACGCAGTGCTTCAGGACGCATGGGATCCGGTCTTCCGCGCCTACAAGGACGGTCCCGAGCCGCCCTACACACCTTTTGCTGGCCGGTACCAGCGCTACATCGATGGACACCCTCAGGAAGTAGGCGAGATCACGGGGACAGAGCTACGCGCGCTGCTAACGAAGAAAGGCGTCAAGGGTGCTTGCGGGATCGACGGCTGGAGGATGGCTGAGCTGAAGGCACTCCCCGACCTGTACCTTGAATCCCTGGCCACGCTGTTGAACCTGGTCGAGAGAACGGGGATCTGGCCGCAGGCAATGCGAACAGCTCTCGTGAGTATGATTCCGAAGGGCGACGACGGGCAACCGCTCAACATGCGACCGATAACGGTGACATCCTGCGTGTACCGCCTCTGGGCCTGCCGGCGTCTGAAGGATGTTGCGGTGTGGCAGGAGAGTTGGGTCGAGGAGGGTCAACACGGTTTCCGACCTGGCCACCGGGGAGAGGACCCGTTGTTTACAATGACGCTCGAGATCGAACGCGCCTTGCTGAGCGGCGAGCCACTGTGCGGGCTATCTCTGGATTTCTCGAAGTGCTTTGACCGCGTCCCGCGGGAAATCGCACTCCGCCTCATGCAGGACCTCGGGCTCCACTCCCGGATTCTGAAACCGCTGAAGTCCATCTACGACACCCTCGTCAGGCGGTTCAAGCTCCCCCTCGGGGTCGGAAAGGAGTTTCAGGTGACGAACGGCATTCTGCAAGGGTGCCCTATCTCGGTCATCCTGATCAACGCGCTGCTGTCAGTGTTGATGAAGGCGGTAAAAGTCGAGGCACCAGGCGTGTCGACGCAGTCGTACGCAGACGATGCGAATTTGTTGGCGAAGCACTCCGAGGCAGATCTGCAACGGGGCGCGGACTTAGTCGATGAGTTCTGCGCGCTGACCGGCATGTCGCTGAACATGGAGAAGACGGTAACGTTCGCGACGGGGCTGGGCCGTAGGACGAAGATCTTCCGCAGCAGCACGGGCGAGCAGTTCGCACAGAAGGAATCGCTGAAGTGCCTGGGGGCTAAGGTGAGCACCTCACGCAGCGGCCGCGACCACTTTGACTCTTCCCGGTTTGAAGCAGCAGCAACCACAGCTCGGAACCTACGGCACGTCCCAATTCCGAGGCAGCAGAAAACCCTCATCGTTCAATCAGCCATCCTGCCCGCCGCTCTCGCGAGAATATCGTTCGCGCCCCCTACGACTGAAGCCGTGGAGAAGCTGGCGACAGCGTTAACGAGAGCGATCTGGGGGCCGAAGAATCCGAAGCGCTCCTCGGAAGTAGTCTTGGGAGTCCTCGAAAAAGCCCACTTGACGCACCCTGCGACGGCGACGGCGTACCGAATAACCGCGGATTTCTACAGCGCCTGTGGGAGACTGCCGCACCTGATGCCGCTGATGACGGAAGTCCGGCGCCTATACGGCGAACGAGTGACCGCAGCCCTTGGCCCGGTGGGAACCGCGGTAAGGCACGGCCTGCAACCCTGCGGCCACACGTGGAACGGCGGCCCGCCGTCGTCCGTCAACCTGGACGGAGCTGCACTCCGACCCCTGGCAATGTCCGCCTCCTCGCGAAATCACATCATCCGCGACAACCTGCGGAACCGACTGTGGAAGCGGTTGGAAACACGACGGCCAAGCTTCTCCGGCATCACCAACATCGCGATCGAGTCCACCAACGCTCTATGGACAACGCGCCACTGTCCGCCCCAGAACGCGCTGCTGATCAGGGTTGCCCTCGCAGGTGGCGTGAACACCGCCGAATACACGTCGAGATTTCGCCAAGGCGGAAGCCCCGCCTGTACGTTGTGTGACTCGGGAGCATTGGAAGACGAGCACCACGTCTACTGGGATTGCACGGCCTTCGAGAACATACGCACGAAGCCCGAGTACGCGGGGATCGCACAGTCCGACAGGAGGCTCTGGCCGAGCTGCCTGCGGGAGCACGGAATCGTGACGCCGGCGACACGGGAATTTGCCGGGCCGGTACAAGCGCTGATGGCAGAGATCCTGGCGGAGCGGGCGCGCCGGATCAGCGTTAGATGGCTAGAACGTAAGGCGGCGACCCCCTGGGAGCGCTGCGCGCAGATGCCAACGGCGAAACGCGAGTTCCCGTTCCGGCGCATCGCCCCGGCCTGGGCGTGGCTACGCTACTGGGACGAAGGGACATTCCTGGCAGCGATCGACTGGCTCTCGGGCCTCGAATGGTCATCGGATGGCGACATGGCAGCGGTAGAGGCAGCTATCGACTTCGAGCTGTTCTCGGGCCTCGACATCAAGGCACCTAGCAAGGCGGCCAAGACGCATCGGGAGAAGGCCAACGGGATGCGCTGCATGTTGAGCGCAATCAACAAGCTGGCCGTGCAACAACAACTCGGCAAGTGCCTCCCTGGCGACTTCAAGTCGAAAACGACAGCCTTGTCGTTCATAGGCCTGAGCAGCGTACCCGGCTTCCAGCCCCGGCCCCGCCACCGCATGCCCGAAACCGGGCCGACCATCATGCAGCAGGTGAAAACCGGCTACGGCACAGCGCCGGCGTACCCGCCCGAGCGGACGGACAGAGCGCGGCGATGGGTAATCCCCAGAGCGCCACTGGCCAACCCGGATCCCCTGCACCTCCCACACGCAGTGCCGGAGGCGACGAAGAATGCCCCCAAGTGCGCTACCCATCACAAAGGGAAGTGCGCAGTCTGTCGCGCACTCGGACACCACCACGGCCCTACGGTGGAGGCATGTTGCCGACACCACCACGCCGACAACGACGGCTTACCTCCGGCCGTCTGCGACCGGCACCGCATGACGAGATGCGTGGAGTGCAACACGCCAACAGCGTGCTGCAAGGCCGGCCACCATGACTGCCGCGAACACGCCCGCGGTCCGTGTGACGACTGCCGCGGCTTACCGACGCTAGCGGAACGGCGGCCGTCAGCCTGCTGCAAAAAGGGCCACCACGTGCCAGCGCCCCCGAAGCCAGCCCCCCGCTAAGC